>CAWUFW010021758.1:0-112407 GCA_963921515.1 Calotriton arnoldi | reverse complement strand
TTTTACAGGAACTAAATGAATTCCTTGCACTACAAAGCAATGTCCAAGTAAAAGGCACTGCCACTGGGGAAGTTAAAGCAGTTTCGGCAAGACCTGCCTGGGTCCCAATGATTGGGAATCTGGTCAGAGAAAAAATTGTGGACAAAAGAGAATTTGGGCCATCTTACAGAGCGCCTGTTCCTGCCTCGGCTGTTGAAGGAACAAGAACAGTACTTCTTCCACCTCTTGCCGGCAAAAAAGAAAAGAGATTTGTCTCCATTAATCTGATCAAACCACACTATGTGGCCGATACTGAATAGCAGGCCGCGTGGGAACCTGGGTTGCCGCTGATCTCCTCTCGCTAGCTTACAGGAAGTTCATACAGAAAGACAAATAATGTTTGAGGATTCTACTCTACGAAGTAATGGAGTTGCCAACAATGGAATGGAACTCATGCCTATTTAAATTGAACAACAAAAAAATACAAATAAAACACAGATTTCAATTCGGCCTAATACCGACATCTTTGTGAATATGTCTCACAACGAGTCATCTGCCAGTTCAACAAAACCTGCTGAGATACCAAAGATAGATTTAACAGTGTCTGGCTACTTCATCGATTTTGATACCTTCTCTCTGGATCCGAGTGAACCTGAGTCACCGCCAGCTTCTGTTTCCCGCAAAGGAAAAGTATATAACATCTACCTTTGGCTGAAAACACTTACTTTGTTTCTCTCTGGCTACAGCTCTGGTTTGCAATTGGTCTACTGTTCCTAGTCTTCTGAATAGGTGTGTTCACTGTCTTTTTCCTTCTTCTGAATGGACATTATCTCCCAGAATGCTCCGCAGTGCAACATGTGGACTTGTTCCTTAAACCTTATACGTCATCTCATTGTGAAAGAAGAGACCTGTCCTTTCTGAACATAACAGCAGTTCCGGTTCCTGAAGGAATAGTTTGGGATAGGGTTTCCTAAGATGTATTTGGTCCCACTGAACTTTTGAAAATACCACATGTATTTAAAATTTCTGTGAATGATATCATCTCCTCCAGTACATTCTCTGATGATTGGGACTTTGAAACTGTGAATAGCATGCTGTCTGATTTAGAACAATGTGCTGCTTTTTCAAAAACGAATTGTATGATGAAACATCAGATTTTGATACCATGTATTGTTACGAACACTTTAGTCATCAATTTTTGCACAAGTATTCCACATAATGTTTTTTCTTACAATCAATGGGAACATTGCCCAACACCACTGAAAAGTAGTTCACAAACATTTGCACAAAAGTTTGCTTACTTTTCCGGGTTTAACACTTCAGACCCGACCTCATATTACTATAAGGTTGCACCTACACCTGCAAAGAAAAGTATGCTCACAAATACGAAACAGATATACTCTGCTTCCTTTATGTCCCAGCTGTCTTTACAGGTTTTTGACTTTTGGAGAGAGCCCATAGACTCATAATCTGTCTGGGGAATTAAAGATTGGCAAGTTCAGAGAACTGAGGGTTTATTTAGAGCATGCCTCATACCACAGCAAATTATCTTCCTGAACAATACTGTGCAACAAATTTCCTGTCTTGGACTAGCCAACATCAAAGTCTTGAACACACCTCGGATTCCCTCGCTTTCACACTTTGAGGGATGGCAAAATTATACATCACGTAGTGAGGATACACTGAATAACATTATACATGAAGGTTCATACAATTCTTCAGACCTAAATTGGAAGGGATGGTTCATTTGGCCTATCGACACAAATGGGTGTCAATCAAGATTCAAGGGTACCACCGAAGGGTTTAGTATCCATAGGCCGGACCAACTCTATGTACAACAAGAACACCCGGAGGTGGTAATATCCTACAGTGTTGGGAAGTTATGCCGGATTGGCTAAGAACCTTAACACTGTCCCAGGTGAAACAACACTTGTCATTACTATCAGATGAAATGGATTTAAGGGATTTTTTGCTAGGTCCCCGGAAACCACGTCATAAACGCTTCTTATATGCTATTTACACCAAAGTATGGAAGATCTCTCAACAGGAAGCTGTGGAGAGATTGCGTGAAATTGACAGGGTTAACATAGAAAAGGCTTTGGCAGTGGTCGACAATGGCATGACCACACTAACATCTAGGATTTCTTCACTGGGCAACATTGTATCTTCTGCCATATATATAATAGAACAGGACTTGTCCATTCTTCAGCATGGGCAATCGCACTTACGATCCATCCTGTTATTAAGTTGGACGCTACAATCATTGTGCTTTGGTCACGTGCCCTGGCGATATATTATCAGTACGTCTCTGTTTTCTGCTTATAATTTAACAACAATGCTGACAATAATGGCACAGAGAGATGTGAAGTATACAATGCTGTGCATTGAAAAATTGGACCAATTTACCTTTCACCGTGGCTGAGTCACCAATGGTTAATTCATGGCCATATAACATTGCCTGTAACAACATTCCAATTTCACTATTGCCTAGAGTACCACCAAGTAGGCAGGTATGAAGCGTTAGGGAAGGAATACATTCATGAATCTTGGGACTTACCATACAGATTCAGATGCAGGAATGTGGATACTGAAGTATTTCTCAGCGGTTCAGACTGTGAGAATTTGTTAAGTGGGTCTCTAATTTGTCAGGATATTATGCTTCACGGAGCTAGCAACGCTTTGGTTGCAAACCTATCTTGCCACTTGAAAGGATCCACAGCTTCCGTAATTCATCAAGTGCTCAAACTGCTCTTGAATGGGAGTTACTTTATGCTGAATGATCAAGGTTGTTGTGGGATGCTACCGGGCATCGCATATCTTGTCACAGTGAGTTCCAGGGTTACTTGTTGTATTCAAGTATTGTTTCCACCGACCCACACAGTCTGGAAGGCACCTCTCTGGCCTTCATTGAATGTTTCCCTTATACAGTTTGATTCTCAGAACAGACTGAAAGCCATACTTTTACAGAGGAAAGTGACCTTAACCTCAGCTCGAGAGACTTTTGATCTCCAGGCTGCAAGGACTTCAGCTGAGATCCAGGCTCTAGTCCGAACTAACTTCCTGCTCTATGTCGGAGAAATGGTATGTTGTATATTTAACATGTCTGATAGGAGTGGGATAGTACACCTATTTAAGACCATAGGTTCTGGGCTATTAAGCACCTTTCAGACGGTTTTCTGAGCTATTCCATCTTTAATACACTCTGTATTTAAAAGCATTTTTCGAGGGCTTCCGCAAATCCTGCTACTGGTAGTGGGTATCCTGATTAAAATTTTTCTGCTACGCAATGGACATTCCCAATTCCAAGGAGATGGAAAAAGCGCTCTTGGAGCGACATTGCCGTGAACGCATGGTACTCCATATGGGCACAACTCGGCTTCAGGAGCTAAGCGAGCATTGGTTTCTATCATTCAAATCAGTCTGGGTAGACTGCGTCTTGCCTGTACTCCGCTGCTTATTCTGCGGAAACGAATGCGTGTTGGACATCTGTCTAACACTTCCATTGGTTGTGCCTCCAGCCGTGAATGTACTGCTGGACCCACTAAAGGCCCATGTAGTGCAGTGTCCTCAGTGTATTCTAATCCTGATCTCAGCATTCTTAGAGCCACCACAGGATACTTCAGTTCCAGTTGGAATGGACACCGGCTCTGTACCAGGCATACAGGCATCAAGTGCTTCCTCAGCAAGGGCTGTGGGAACCGGGGAAGAACCCCTTTGCTCCATTGACCTGATCCAATAGGTGTTACAGGGATTGTCATCTGCGAAGGCAGGCAACAGTGATGTTGTGTCTTTCACAGAGGACACATTAACATTTGGCTCTCTGTGTGCTGGGAACAATTTGACCTTTTTGGAAAACAACCCAAATTGGAGTTCGAAAACATAATTTCTGTTTCATTTTTCTTCTGCTCTCACTGAGCAGTGTGGCTTTTGGTATGCTCAGTTGGTCTTACAGTATATTGACTTTTTAGAAGACTTATAGCGCTTTTTCACGGCTACATCATATATATTATTTTTTTACATATACCATGTTTTTAGATGTTTTTTATATATTGATATTTTAGCAATGTTTTTACACTTTTTAAACAAGCATATTTTAGCATTTATTATTATGTCCTCCAGTCGGACGAGGAGTGGGTGTTATGAACCCAAATGTACCCCAATATAGGCCTAGGTAGTTACATGACCTTTTACCCATATTCGTCCTACCATTATTCTACTAAACGGGTTTGGTGCTGACCTTTTACCTAGGTAGGTGCTGCATAAATGCAGTGTGGTTTTCTTCGAAAACTAGCCTGATTTATTATGCTTGAGGATTCTCAGTATCACAGCTGGATTACCATATTCTGCACAATAACTCTGTATAAAAAAATACAAAAATATAAAAGAGACTTCCATGCTGACACGCTGACAGGAGATGCCGAGGTTCCTGCACGCAGACCCTCCGGCGCGCAGTGGTCTGACATCCCTCGCGGGGTGTCCATCTTGAGGCCAAGACGGGGTCATTCATTCTCTCACATCAGGTAATGGGGTTGGCTTTATCGTAAGGGGATTCTTGGCTTTACACCTACATACATGCTAGGTACACTTCGGTACATCTAGTTAGGGTTTGTGTCGTAGGAGTATGCATTATTACTGTCATGTATCTTTATGCCTGCATATATCCATTCTTTTAGCACTATGGTACAATTCTACCTTTTCTTTACTCTACTGGTGCTCATAATCGTACATATCTGTTTCTGTCTAATGGTTGCTGCAGCACACGTATTTTACACTAGAATGACGCTGATTCAATAAATGCTTATTGAAAACGTCCCCACTGTTAATTCTGTGTATATCTTTGAGCACAAGTGACCAAGCGAAAAGCACTATACTGTTTCCACGATCCCTGAGGGGTCAGGGTTGTCATGTTCGATGGTTGCCAGAAACTATTTGCTCCTTGGTAAGTGGGGCTCATAGTGGCACTGTGAGCTAGCTGGTCTACATACTAACATAATCTTTGGGGAGTCTAGAATCAGTCTGGACACCAAACCTTTAGCTTATGTTGTCTAAACGCGCAGATCCTATATCGATTTGTAGGAACTACAAGACAGTTAGCTTCAGGTTTAGTTAATGAGAAGAGATTGATCACTAGGTGACCTGAACAAGAGTGGGATGTCCATGCACTTCACAAAAGAATTGTGTAAGAAGAGGGGGCGTTGCCATGCTGGCAACTAAAATGGCCACCTGGCAATGAAGTTCCACTCATACGGCCCTCATTTTGCAGGAATCGGGCTGGAATCGCTGTCTGTGGCGATCGAGCTAATTGAATCTCACTCCCTGCTGGATGCGGCATGAGATGATGCCATTTGGGGGTGTACAAATACCCATGACACGGCGATCCTGAGCGAGTGAGTGGTGGCTCAGCATGTACATTGGAGTCCCCTCTGTGACAGGGGCTGTGGGTGAGCCTGAGGTTTGAGGTTATCGAGCCTCACTGGGCCACCCCCACTGCTTGGAATACTGAAGGAACCTCCCGGCATTGGTGGATTGGGCCAGGGAGCATTTGCCGACCTAGCCTGCAGATGACCACATGGGCCCGATTGTTCCAAAAACCCAATCTACTCTGAGTGGAATCCAGATGAACACCACTCTTTCCCCCAGCATTTCACCCCAGCGATCAAAGCACTCCATCAATCTACAGCTGTCCTGCGACAAGATCCCCCACTGGGCTGGGGCCTACATAACGGCCAACACTCTAGGATTAGTGTGCCACACCTCCACCCACAGGGGATACTTGGGGGCCCCATTTATCATTGGAAGACCAGAGCCCACATCATACCTGGAAGGGGGTGCTTCTGGGACCACAGATTCAGAGAAAATGACTGGTGCGGCTGCCATCAAGGTGAAGCACTGTGCAGAATTCCGCTCTATTGTCTCTCTTGTGAGTAGGCTGGACCATATGGGGGGGTCACCTGGATCACCAAACTATCAGATTGGATGGTGCAGAGAAGCACATATCAAGCCTGGAGGATTGCGATAAGACAGTTACTAAATGACTGGAGAACACAGAGCAATTCTTCAAAACAGTAGTACTTAAAAACGAGGACCTGGAAGTGAAGTCCAGCTGAAATAATCTCAGCATCATGGCCATAGCAGAATCCACGAATATGGACCGGCCAGACCTGTTTGTGGAGCATCTTCTTGCTGAACATTTAGGCCACCAGAACTTCACGTCCACCTTCATGGTGGAGAGGGCCCACCATTAATTTGGCCCCCACCTGCCTCCTGATGCCTCTCCATATCCTATTATTGCCTGTCTCCTAAACTATAGGGACCGCGATACAGCGCTCCGTCTGGCACGTGAGTATGGTCTGGTGCAGTATCAGGGCTTTACCTTATCCTTCTTTCCAGACTTCACACTGGTGGTGCAGGAAGCCCGGCATAAGTTCACAGAAGTCAAAACCATGCAAAGAAAACAGGGACTGGAATATGGCATGCTTTATCTGGCCTGCCTTTGAGTTGAGCTTAATAGAAAGGCTTGTTTTTTCAACACCCCGACTGATGCACTGACCTTCTGCAAACAGTATGGTAAGGAGAGCTCACCCCCTTGTCATGATGCACCATACCACTCCGGTACTACACACCTCGGAAAGTTCGGATCTCTTCCCACCAGTCTTAATTGCTCACCCTGAAACTGCCCTACTTACTCTTGTTGGGCCATTCCTCACATTACCCGGCAGTTCCTTGTGTGCTCACATTGCTGCCTACTTCTGAATTCCTAAAACGTTTGTGACCCATCCCTAAGCTCTATCCATTAGGCTTCACTTAAGAAATGGGGCCAGCCAGCCACAGCGTTGCTCACCCCCAAGGGGTGTACAGATTTGGAACCTATTGAGGTGTATGTTTTTTCTGTTTTATGTTCTGGGATTTGCTGGGCTGACTGGTGCCCAGTGTGGGTGGGGATGGAGAAGGGGACGATTTTGTTGAGGTTTTTGTTTATGTTTGATGATATTTCTTACCAGGAAGGAGTCAATGTTACCGCTGTGTACACACACTCACACATACACATTGTTAGATGACAGCGACACATACAGGTCGGGATGACATGGTTGTGCTCAGGTTTATATCATGGAACATCAGAGACCTCAATAAACCCCACAAGGGCAAGCAGATTATCCACTACTTTACCTGCCATGGCATAAAAATGTTGTCCTTACAGGAGACATATCTACTGCCAGGGACTCCCTCTACATTCGAATCCTCCTAGGGCCCCCACAGATATTTCTTGTGCTATAGTGCATATTAATGAGGTGTGTGTACCAGAATATATAAAAGTCTACCCTTCCACCCTTCTACTAACATTATATTGATGACAATGGGAGGTATGTTATCATTGCAGGGACCATGGCAGGAACGCCTGCCATTGGTGAATTTGTACACTCCTAATGTAGACTCCCCAGATTTCTTTCAATACCTCTTGTCCATGATGGGACGCATTGATGCTGATCTTATTAAGGTGGGAGGTGACCTTAACATGATTATTGACCCCCTAATAGACTCTACACGTGCGGCGCAGAATGGCAAGCTACATGGCGCCAGAAACATGCGACTACTCTAGGATATACATTCTATTCTGCACCCCATAACGTATGGTCTTGTATAGAATACTGGTTTATATCAGTGAATGCTACCCCATGGCTGGAGGAAGTGAAACCTCTTCCATACACACTATCAGATCACTCCCTTGTGTAGATGGTTCTGTGGATGCCCTGCGGGGGTGGGGGGCTGGAACGTCCATGGCACTTCCCTGCACAGCCCTGAACAGAGTGTTCTGTACTGAGCTTTGAGCATCCATCGCGGAGTTAAACACGAGCTCCGTCACCAAGCAGGCTACTTTATGGGACGGCTTTAAGGAGTACATTTGCAGGGTATGCATATCCAAACATGCTGGGGTTCTGCGGGATATACGTTATGGTTTGGCTCGTGTCGAAACCGAATTTAAGGATATTGATTGCGTAGAAGCTTAGCAATAGCCAGTGCTTTAAATGAGAAAAAATAAGTGCAGGTACTCATTAAAATGAGCTAGAGGTGTAGTGAGGGGGCGGGGCTAGGGGCCGGGCCAAGGGCAAGACATGATGATACTTAACAACTTCTATATTAGTTGCAGCACATACCAAAACACGAGTAATGTGTTTATTTAAACAAAGCAGGTTAACTCATTACACAAAATGAAAGAGAAATGCGATAATATGTTAACATTTCCTTTTTTTGCAATAGTTGCACCTTTTTAATGTCATACTGTTATTTGCTGTTTGGCACAATACTATATATTGTTGAGCAAATGAAGCAGCTCATCATGACCCTCCCCAGAAGATATCTCTTGTCTCTTCCAGCGATCTATCCATTCATCCTTTCATCCTACCATTTACCTGCTGATTTCCACCATTTAACCTTTACATTCTATCATCTATTCAGTCTTTCATCAAACATTCAGTTTTTCACCATTCCGTTTATCCACCCTTCATATCCAAACGTATCTATCCATCTCCAAACCTATCCATTCATCCTTTCACTCATCCATCTCTTTATCCACCCTTTCCCTCATCCATCAATCCTTTCGCTCATCCATCAACCCTTTCACTCCTTTATTCCATCCACCCTTTCACTCAAGCCCTCCTTTCACTCATCCATCATCCACCCTTTCATCCATCCTCCCTACATTTCATTCATCCATCCAATCCTTCACTTATCTACCCATCATCCGCCCTTTTATCCAATCATCCACCCTCTTCACCCATGCATGCTTTCACTGATCCTTCCATCTATTCATCCATCCATCCATCTATACATCCACCCTTGCTCACTCATCCATCCGCTCACTCACCCACCCACCCACCCACCCACCAACCCTCCCTTTTACGTTATTTATTAATCTTTGTCGCCGAGCAGACATGTACAAACAAAGTGCCACCCATTTTCTTTAAAATACCTCCTGAGAGTGTCTTGATTCTCTCTCTCTTTCTCTCACTTTTTTCTTACAAAAACAGGCATACACACAAACATAGCAGACACACAAAAGACTCAGGTATGATAAAAGCCAACTTTTCTCTTCCACCTACCATGGCTTTTTTAATTGCCACCAGGGCCGTACTGGTCGAAGCCTGATTGCCACTGCCAGGGGACTGCCATGATTTCTGTGTTTGCACAAATGCACAGGATAGTGTGAAAGTAATTGACAGCGCAGGGCCTGAACGGACCCTGCTCTGTCAAACACAGCGTGATGGTGAGCACCCAGACATTATTCAAATGAGCCCTGCTGAATAGCTCAGCTGGGGCTCGAATCGGGGCTACAGAAGCGGCGCCTTGGCTGCCAGAGACACGTTCCACTCCTGCTCACCAGCACAGCCAATGAGCCTACCTCTCATGAGTACCGGTACTCTCCTCGGCAGTAGAGAAGTGCCGGTACTCAGAGTGATAAATCTAAGAAGTGCCGGTACTCAGTACCGGTGAGTACCGGCCCATTTAAAGCACTGGCAATAGCACGGGCCCCAGTTACATCATTGTGCGACACTGTTGGTCGAATTTCAAGAGCTGGCTGACCACGAACAAGCTTATCTCTGGAAATATGCGAGGGCCCGATGGTATAGGGAGGGTGAGCCGCAGGGCGCACTCTGGCGAGACTACTTCGATCACTCCACCTCAGTGGTTATATTCCCAAATTGCACTGGTTCGACGGGAGTTAAGTGACTGATAATCGTGACCTTCTTAATGAGTTCCTTTGATATTATATGTATTTGTACACCTCCCGAGCAAGCTGGGACAATGCTGTACGAGCAGACTATTTGTTAGAAATTGCAATGGTCTGGATAACAGATGCTCAGAGACAAATTCTTACTGAGACAAATTCAAACGAGCAGATAATACATGCGATTGAGACCCTAGATTTGTCCAAGGCCCATGCCTGGATGGAATGACGGGGTCTTTTATAAGACCCGTAAACATCTTCTTGCACCACATCTTTTGGAAATGTACGCTGAAGTGCTCGAATCCTGGGTTTTCCCCCATCACTGTGTGAGGAAGTGATTACTCTACTATTGAAGTCTGATAAAGACCCACGATACTGCACCTACTATCCCCCCTTGTTGCTACTTAACTTTGATGATAAAATACTGGCTAAAATTATTGCAACAGAAATTGTCATTACTAATGGACCAGATTATCTCGCCTATGCAATGAGGGTCTGTCCGCCATCCCTCCACCTCATTGAATCTGCACACTGTTTTTTCAGTTTTGAGCAGGATCTCCCTGAGTTTGCCCACTGCTGTGGCCCTATTGGATGCAGAAAAGGCATTCAACTCTTTAGAATGGCCCTTTTTATGCACAACACTACACAAACTAGGGTTATAGCGTGGGTTCATAACACTGGTCATGCTATCATACTCTCATCCAGTGACCCACTTACTAGCTAGCGGCTCCCTTACAGGCCCCCTGTTACCATTCATCTTCATTACAGCAATGGACACACTGGTCCGTCATCTACAGGAAAAACACTAATTTCCCTCTATGCTGATGACATCTTGTTGTTTATCCATCACCCAGCAGACGACTTGGCCCCGATTATACAGGAAATTGTTCAATTTGGCGGGTTCTCTGGCCTTAATATGAACTGGACCAAGTCCGAGTTGTTCCAACTCACAGACATCACTACACCTGTACCATGTAACATCCCCCTGACAGTGTGTGATGGCCCAACTATGTATGTGGTCATTGTATTGCACTGCGAGAAGGAGAAGGTGATGTTTCTGAACTATGGTTAAGCCATAGACAAACTAACCACACAAGTAGAAAGATGGCTTTGGCTCCCTCTTTCTATGGCAGGCCGTATTGCTATCATTAAAATGGTATCACTCCCCCGTTTATATCTCTTTTTGAATATACCCCTTCCTCTCACCAATAATGTCTTTGCTACATTGAAGAGCCTCTTGTTGAGGCTCATTTGAACCGGTCATAGACCTCGGTTTGGCTGGAACACTTTGGTGCTTCCCTATGACTGAGGGGGTTTTGGCGTACCAAATTTCCACCTCTATTATCTGACTGCACATTGTCATTTCGCATATCATTGGTACCATGCAGACAAACATCTCCTCTATGCCAAACCTAAAAGGGACTAGGTGGTGTCCATGCCATTGCACTCCATTCTCCTGAAGAGCATCCGACTGGAGGCCACAGATATCCAAAACACTCTCGACTACCAGTCGGGCGTGGAGAAAACTCAGCCGAATACTCAGGGGAGGTCCCTTCTACTTACCCGCCCTGCCTTTGGCAGTCAGTGAATGGCTCCCTATCACAAAATGTACTTTGTTGCAACACCACCTGCACACGTTTGGAGACCTTTTCCTGGAGCGTCACGTCCTCTCACCTGCCGACAATGCCCGGTTCACGAATGTCACACACATGGACCATTTCGTATAACAGAGGAGACATAGGGTGTTGCATGCAGAGATTACCTCTTATCCGCTGGCTTGGGAAGAATTCCCTCCTCTAACATTGGTGACATCAAATACCGAGGGGGCGAGGTTGGTCTCTAAACTTTACCATGCCTGCATGGATATTCTGCGGGCAAGAGATGGGAAAGTCGGAGCGACCTGGGAGTGTGAACTGGGACGCACACTGACCAACAAAATCCGGAACTATTGTAACAAACAGAGGACCCACCTAGTCTTCAAACCATAGACACAAACTCATCCGCTATACATTTTTGCATAGGGCATACACCACACCCAGTACACTGGCTAAAATAGACCTCGCAAGTTCCTCTCATTGTACCAAATGCCATGCAGATGGGGCAGACTTTGCGCACTGACATGGAAATGCCACCATTTTTAATTTTTTTTGGCACAATGTATTCTCTCAGTTGTCTTTAACAATATGGACTGTGCTCGTGCCAGACCCACTATTGGATCTGCTGGGATATGTTAACGATGTACCAAAGGGAGTCCGCAGGTTTACCACAATAACGATGATGTTGGAAAAATGGGAGATTGCATTGCATTGGGGTAACTGTCGTTGCCCAACTACTGCTGCATGGTTGAAAATTCTGACATATTGGGACACCACCAGCTAAATCTTTGCTATGCTGCAGCCCTCAATGGCTCAGCCTAAAGACATTTGGCTACCACTTCGAGATTACCTGCTGTCTCTGGAGCCCACCCACCTGGATTGATTTACCATGCACTGTTAATTTGTGAGAATTGCAAAATATGCACGCCTTATCCATGAGTGGTACGTACTCATCGTCATGTTCCATGATAAACCCACTAGAAAACCCTCTTTCATTTTGTGAAAATTGTGTATGCTACTGTTATGTACTTATTGTCCCATGGCTGACCAATCCGGAACTCTCAATACGCTGGTATCATTTGCTGATTGTCTACCCACAGTGTGGGTTGTTTATTGTGTTTTTTCTGGTTAAGTAAAATGATAAATAAAGTTAAAAAAAAAAAAAGATATTGAGCATTCATCTTAATTTATGCAGCATTTGGAGGACATTTGGATGTATAGTCCCTGAGGTAAACAGTCCCTGTGTCAGCCCAGGGCTTCTCCAGAGCTGAAAATGCCCCTCAACCCCCAAATCGAGCTCAGGGATTTTTGGGAGGCTGTGGTCAGCCAACAATGGAATGGGAAAAACTGATGCAAGAATCAGAGCTGGAGTTCACTGGGACCTGCCAGAGAACCTACTGTATACAAGTAGAGTGGCAAGGGGCTAGTTTTTGGAGGTGCCATGTCGAAATTTCAAGGAAGTTGGGAGGTGACTGTGGGAGTCGCCGGCAGAACTGAATAGGGGTGCTTCTCTCGACCCACAGGAGTAGGAAAAGCAAGGTCAGTGTACAGGACTGTGTCTCTAAGAATGCAGGGGAGGTTAGCTGAGAGCGTCCCAATGTTGCCTCATGGCATGAAGGTATGCAGATGATCACCCTAGAGCCCCTTGAAGTTTGGATCCACAGGAAAAACATCAGCCACATGCACAGTTCAAGAGTGAAAAGAAGGTGTCTGCTGTAGTGGGGAGCTGTGCGGGCCTGATGCGGCAACTCTGGAAACTGGGGACCCTGTTGTCATTCTCCACCATGCGTACCGTCGTGACGGCACTAATCTTGTCACGCTTGGGTTACGGTAACGCAGTATACACAGGGCTTCCTGACAAACTTCTGGGGAAACTTCAGGTGGTTCTAAATGATGCGGTAAGGTTGATTTTTAAATTGTCAAGAAGAGCACATGCCACCCCCCTCCTACAACAGCTACACTGGCTCCCTATCAAGCAGAGGGTCAGGTTCAAGGGCCTGTGCATTGCACATAAAGCACAGTATGGAGTGGCGCACAATTACATCAAAGACCGTTTGAAGCCTTATGTGCCCAGACGATGTCTCCGGTCATCTGAGTCTAGCTTGTTGGCCTGCCCGCGCTTTAATAGAGCTACCTTGGGGGCGGGCTTTCTCAGTTGTGATTCCCCAGCTTTGGAACAAGCTACCGGATAGTATGCGCAGGGAAGCCACCTTACTCCCGTTCAGGAGGAAACTCAAGACCATTTTGTTCACTGAGGCATTTGGATAAGTTCAACCTAATTTGTGCTGAGCCCAGCAGGAATAAGGGATTCCCGGGTTCTTGATCTTTGCTGCAAGCACCTAGAGACCTCTTGGTGATTTGGCGCTCTATAAATACAAACTAACTTAACATAACATAAGGTCAAGATGGTTGACAGTGTCAAATGCAGTGGATAAATCCGGGAGGACCAAGAGGCAGGAGTTGCAGGAGCAGAGGATACTGAAGGAGTCATCGACTATTTGGAGGATCACAATTTCTGTTCTGTTACCTTGGAGAGAGTCTAGGAGGTTGTTTGTTAGAATGTTTGATGCTAGTTGGGATGCTATGCAACTTTAAATGGCTTTGCCTAGAAAGGGAATGTGGAGACAGGGTGGTAGTTGTTCAGGTTCTCTGGATCGAGAGGTTGTTATTTTACGAGAGGGGTGATTTGACCAATTTTCAGTCATCCTAGGAAGAGGCCCTGTTTAAGAGAGGAGTTCACCATAGTGGTCCATATGGGAAGAAGGTGTGTGGCAAGAGATTTGCTGATAGAACCTGGAATGAGGTCCTGATGGTGGATTGAGGGTTTTACTTTTCATTATATGTCCTGTTTGGAAATTAGAGAGAAGACTGACCATGATTGTAGTGCTTTCCATGGTGGAGTCTAGACCGTTTCAAATGAGTCCTTGATGGGCAGTGAGATATGGATAGCTCTAACATTTTTATATAAGAAATCCACAAAGTCCTTGCAACGGGACACAGTTGACTTAGGAGCCGAAGTGGTGGAGGTGTTAGTAGTCTGTGCACTGACCTCGAACAAGCACTTCTGTCCATTCTTTGCAGAATCCATGATAGCTCCGATGTGGGAGGAAATGGCTCTGAGGATTTGGTCTTTGTATTGTTTTCCTGCTTTGCAAAGCTTAGTCGAACTCAGGTGACATGGCGCTTGTCTCCATTCTTTCTCGCATTTTCTGATAAGCTTTCTTTCTTCATAAAGCTCTTGAGAGAACCATGGCCTGAAGGGTTTTGGTCTGGATAATTTGCACTTCAGGGGTGCATATTTGTTAAGTGATTCCATGCAGGCGTTGTATTTGTCGGTGGCCTTGTTAATGTCCGGATGAGGTGTAATAGATATTAGGGTGGGAAGGCCCATTATGGCCATGGCTTCTGTGTCAAGGTTGGATGTGTCCCTGAACCATATTTTCTCTTTCTTGAGTTGTCCGTATGTTTTGGTATGCGAGCCGGTTAGGGAGAATGGAATCTGCATGTGATCAGACCAGTCGACTGGGATGGGGTCATATGTTTTAGGCTGGGGGAGTTGGAGATTATCAGATCCAGAAAGGCACCTTTGCATTATCTGGGTTTTTGGCAGTGTTGTTGGAGATCATTGGCATTGAGAAAGGAGGTAAATGTATCTACATAACTGTTGCCCATGCCTCCCCAGTGGATGTTGAAGTCACCAAGGAAGATGTTGTTTTCTGAGCTGATGAGTTGCGAGGTAAAGAAATCCATGAAATCCTCGATGGAGGCATTGATTTGACCCGATGGGTGGTAAATCACATTCAATCTGAAGTTGGAGGTAGTGGTTGTGGACAGTTCCACTGATATGCCTTCGAAGGACTGAAAATGAGTCATTGGGAGGGTTCGACATCTCAGGAAGTTTCAGTGAATGAGTGCGAGACCTCCATCATGTCTATCTTTCCCATCACAACGCAAAATTGAGTAGTTGGGAGGAAGAAGAATGTCTAGAGCGTGGTTAGATGAGACCTTGAGTCATGTTTTTGTGAGGATCAGCATATTAAAATTATGAGACTGGATCAAGTAAGATATCTCTAGATAGTGATTGACTGCAGACCCACAATTGTGTAGCATGCAGTTCAGGGAGAAGCTGTTCTCTTTCTGACTTGGCTGGTCCGGGAGGGTCATTGGGATTTGTATCAAGTTAAGAGGGGGTGAGTGTGCACTGGGCTGGTGTGTGTGAATTGCATGCAGTCAGAGATGATGCTGAAAATTGGGCAACCCCCTGCGGGAGGATCGGAGGAGGGAGTAGCATAATTTGAAGCTGTGTCACGTTTTAGGGGATGGAGTTGGTCTGAGCTGTCTAGGGGTGATTGAGTCTGTTTGGGTCTGGGTAGGTGGCTGCCTCTAGGTATGCTGGAAGGATGTGGGAGGAGGGTCCACGAGAGGTGATGAGGGTAGCAGCGATGAGAAGATAAAGAGTTACTTAGGTGGCATAGGGCCGAAGTGAGGATGTCTATTCTTTAAAAGAGGTGCTAGAACGAGGAAAGGAGCTTGTTGCACAGAGGAGAGTTATGTTCTGTAATTGTGGGAGGATTGGGGAAGGTGGTCGGGGATGGACTCTGGGGGGTTGAGGTGATGGTAGGGGGAGGCACTGGTTGTTGGTATCTGGTGTTGGGAAAGGTTAGGGCAGGGGGTGAAGACAGTAGGGAGGAAGGGGAGACACAAGGGCTGATGGAGGGGATGAAAAAAGGGTGGAGGCGGCAACTGGGGTAGGAGATAATGGTTTGTGGGAGTTGGAGGGGAATAGTGCGGGGATATTCTGTGGGGGGGATGTTTAAGGTCTGGTGTTGGCATAGAGCTATGGGTTGCGGGAGGCCTATTGGATTGAAAGAGAGTCCAGGGTAAGAGATGCAGTTTTGGTGGACTGGCGGGGGAGGAAAATGGGCGAGGGGTGTTATGGTTGGGCAGAGAGGGGGGCGTGAAGGGTCATTGGAGGGTCTGAGTGTGGATTAAATTAAGACAATTATGTCTAGGATATTGTGGTTGGCTTGGATCATGTTCTTCCCATTATTATAAAATGATATAGAAGGGTTGCCTGAGAAGCCAAAGGGGGAAAAGCATTTGAGTTTGCGCCCGAAGGGGATGTTAGAGAGGGATGAGGAAGGGAGAGTATTGCGTAAGGACCTGATCCATAAGTCAGTGTTGTGTGTGGAGAAGAGCAGGTCAGTTTTGAGGGAGCCTTTGCGTTAGCAATGGTATTGTTCTGTGAAGAGGGTTTCCGGGAATGCCCTCAAGGTCCTGTGCTTGTGGGTTTTTTTTGTTGCATGTTTGGAAAGCTATGGGGGTATTTGATCTTGAAAGCATTGGCCTCAGATCTGGAAAGGGGTGATGGGGGAGCTGGTGGCAACCGGTGTCATCATCATGTTGGAGGCTGATATCAGTTGGGAGGTTATATGTATGACCTAGCCAACCAATTGCTAGGGTAAAGATGGTGGTCACCAGGTCGTCAATAGCATTGCGAAGCGCACTGTGTTTTCCAGGTTCAAAGGGGGCCTCAATAAATTTTTAGGAAGAGAGGAAGTTGGAACTGGGATTTGGATCCCAAAGTCATCGATATGATGAGCTGGTGGCATTAGACAGTCATCTGAGGTAGGTTTGACTAGTTTTGTTGGAGTTCTGGTGCCTGAACTGTGGCAACGTTGCAGGAACCCGAATCAAGCCAGCTACAGGCTTCAATGAGGTGGGGTAGTTGCAGGGTAACCAAGGAATTCCACTTAAATATGCCTCCCACCCCTTGTGTGTGTTCAAGCTGTTGAAAGCCCTCTTTCTATCCCCATTGGTTTATGTGTCTGCCATTTTGTAATACAGGGTGTAATGCTGAGGTCTGCCCAGCATTTACGAGAGGGCTTTATGAGAGGGTTGATGCGTGCTGTATAGAGACTCCTCTGGGCTGCAGCCATGATGGCAGAAACATTGTGTTATTCCTTCCAGACAGGTAGGCATCCACACCTGTCTCAGGGTAAAGAGCAGCAGTTAGGAGGAGTGCTGATCATCTAATGGCCAGTCCTCCATGTTGGGGTCAGGCAGTGGGTTTACGGTAGCATTGTAGGGTGTATTGGCCACATGTTGAAAGCCTCCTGATGGTACATGAGGCTAGTTAAAGATGCCCATGCTTTATTCTGCCCTTACTTGCAGGTGTTGGGAGTGTCTCACTAAGCATAGCATCTCATGCGGTCCAGGGGGCCAGCATGCCAGGGTCAGTCAGGGTTCCATGCAGCGTCGGGGGCGCCAGTTGACCAGTGGGGTGCTCAATCAGCTGAAACAGCTCCGCTTGGCAGCATCATCCTGGGCGGGGTCCCAGGGTCCACACATGCCTCTGCCCACTAGTATGGAGTGAGTTCAGAGTCAGGGAGCAGCCATCTTGGGTGAGGCATCACCTGGCCTGATCATGAGGTGGGCGGCGATCTGACCCAGGCAGCCCCCAGTTGAGCTCCACAAAGTTAGGGGGGATTGCCCAACACCCCCAGTAGCTGCTGCTAGAGTCGGGCTACTAGAACCCGACTGACAGATTTCATATTACTGGTACACCCGCAACATACCCCTTCGGTAGCTTTCTGCTGAAACTTGCATGTCTTTAAGGCCCCCAATATCACTGAAGTTATCAATAAAGGTAAAGAGAAAGTGATGGCAACCATCCACAAAGATGTCTTGAGTAGCTTTGGTTCTCCAGAAAGTGCCTGCATCACTTCCCCAATAAAGAAGAAATCATGATATGCCACAGAGCTATCCTGGAACAACATTCTGCAGCACACAGAGAAAGAGGAAAGTGCCTAATGGTATTGATTTTGCGAAGGAAGGTGTTCGTTCCTGCACAAAAACAATCCTACTCACAACGCAGGCACCCTTGCACCATGGTGCAAGGGTGCCTGCATTTGGTGCTAGGCAGTACATTGTGCTCCAGCTCTGTGAAAAAACAGAAAAACAGCACATTCCTGCACTTTCCCTGTCATGCAGTGAAGCGCAGCGCAGTGCAGCAAGGTGGCTTGGTGCGCTGTGCTGTGTGACTATTTGATAAATATGCCCCTGAGAGAGCTGCATATGCATAAAGAATCCCAGCTCAATTTCTGTTGTCAAATGACCAAACACTAGATGGACTGAAGAGGTAATTGTTGTGCCTTCCAAACATCATTATTGTGTATGTCTACATCAAAGGAGTATGTGGACATTGAGGGTGGTCAGGGGGGTGGTGGCTCAGTGGACTAATGCATCCACTGCAGGGGCCTGTGTTCGACCTCATGGTCACAGGTTTAAAACCCGGCGGGTCCACTCAGCATTTCATCCATTTGAGGTCGATAAAATGAGCACCATTGAGTTGGGTAACAATAAACATCTGTTATTCAGCGCCAAGATGCCCCGTTGCTGGGGTGAACGTGCGCTTTACAAATACACATGTTATGTTATGAGTTGAGTGAAGTAAAACTGGTCTGTGTTTCTGAAGGTGAGAGGCTGTTGTTTTTCGTGCTTTTGGTACAAAAACATTCTTTGGCCAAAACTTTATGCAAGGACGCATTTAGTGCTAAAATAAAACACAAAATGATGCATTAATTTGTAGATATAACTATACCAACTTTAAGGTCCACTGCTGAAAGTATGTGTCCCTTTGAGAACAATTCACAAGTTTGTGGCAAGAATCATTCACCACTACAGATTGGAAAGCTGCAATATTCTGTCTTCCTTGGAGTTGCTGAATGTTGCAGGCTCAGAATAGCTCCACTGAGTTAACTCAACCAACTGTTAATATGTTAATGGAAAATAGTAGTGACACTGGAAAACATTTCATCTGAGTAGCACTCAGACATTAGAAATATTGGTGGAAACATGTTTGGACTATGAAACTAGGATTGCATCAACCGACCTATATTTCAAATCACATACCCATATTGCACATTCAAAGACAGAACATTTACTTTATCTACTTCCCATTATGTAAGAAACAAAAATAATATTATCTCAGTTTTGTATATTTGTATGTTTGTATGCATGTATGTACATATATGGTATTTCTTAAGCACAAACCTAGCCAAAAGGTAGCAGAGTGCTATACATGACCGAAGACAGGCATAAAGTCAACAGGTGATAAGAGAGAAAGCTGGTTTGTGCACTGTGAATGCTTGGTGATGTAGTGTTATTTAAAAAGATGTGTCTTAAAGTCTTTCTTAAATTGGAGTAGCGTTGAGGTAGTCCTGATGGATAAAGGAATAGTATTCTAGAGCCTGGGAAAATAGGTTGAAAAGGCCTGCTGCCTTGTTTTTTAGTTTTTACACTTCTTAGTCAGCAAGATGATGGTGCCCTGACTACATGGGTGCTGAGAACCACTAAAGAAGGTAAGCTTATTGGCAAGATAAATAGGGGTGCTGGTTGTGATAGGTTTGTAAATGATGCAGCTGTTTTCAAAGATGGTGTGAGCTGGAAAGAGGACCCAATGGAATTCCATTAGGGTGGGGGTAATTTGATCACATTTCTTCACACCATTTATGAGATGTGTTGTGGGGTGTAGAGTGCCTTTATGCGGTGTGAGTGTGGAGTCTAGGAGGCCATGGAGCAAAGCATTACCACCATCCAGATGAAAGAGTATATGGGCTTGAACAACAGTTTTGAAGTCGCTTTCTGGAAGAAATTTCTTCACTTACTTTTGAAGAGGATGTTGGTAACAACTCGCTTTAGGGTTTTTTGGCAATTTGTTTTCTTCATGTTTGTCCCTAGTTTTGATTGAACCATGTTGGACTTGGCCCTTTTTGCAGGGTCATCCCTGAACTTTTTGCCTTCCTCCTGTACTCTTTTTGACCTGTTTTTGTTGGTTTTATGACTCTGGGCACTTTACCACTGCTGATCAGTGCTAAAGTGCATATGCTCCCTATTGTAAACTGATGTATGGATTAGTGACTCCATGATTGGCTTATTTGATTTACTGTCAGACCCTAGTACAGTGCACCGTGTGTGCCCAGGGCCTGTAAATCAAATGCTGCTGGTGGGCTTGCAGCACTGGTTGTGCCACCCTCCGGAGCAGCTTGTAAAGTGTGACTCAGGGCTGCCATTGCAGAGCCTGTGTGCACTCTAGTACTGCCATGTTGACTTGGTAAGTGCACCCACTTACCAGTCCCCAAACCTTCCCTTTTCTGCATGTTAGTCACCCCTAAAGTAGGCCTGCGGGCAGGGTGCATTGTATGTAAGAGGTGGGACATGCCCTGATGTGTGTGTGGCATGTCCTGATAGTGAATTACAAGACGCCATTTTCTCGCATCGCACCGGATCATCATCGCATCGGAACCGGGCAGCAGTAAGAAACCGTTGCATCCTCCTTTCTGCGTGTAAGGAATCGAAGCATCACCTTCCCTGCGACCCTTTTGTTTGTTTTGCGTTACGCATCCAAAGGTACATTGAGAGTAAAGTGTCGCATTTATCATCTTTATCGAACTGAACTATTTTCTACCATTTGACAGTCATATTTTTCGTATTGTATTGTGGATTTTTGTCGTTTTGGGTCTTGTGTTAAGTTTATATAAAAATACTTATTTTTATATTACAACCTGTGTGGTGTCCATCTGTAGTGTTGTCACTGGGTTACTATATGTGTTCACAAATGCTTTACACACTGCCTCTGAGATAAGCCTGCCTGCTCGTGCCAAGCTACCAAGGGGGTGAGCAGGGGTTATTTTAGTAGTGTATCCCCCTTACCCTGACTAGAAGCAAGGGTCCCTATTTGGACAAAGGTACCTACCTCTGCCAACTAGAGACCCCCAGTTCTAACATTGGTGGCAGCGGTGGGATTCTGGACTTGCATTTGTGACTCATATACAGTAATTGGTGTACACTACTAGTGAGTGCAGACCAAACGCAACCACATACTATTTTTCCCTGTTTCCCTTTGGACTTTGGTTATTGGAACTCTGGTTAGTTGTTGCACCTGTTGGGCCTTGTCAAAATGGAAGTCAACTTTTGGCACCTGAATATCTACAAGATAAGGGAACTAAAAGTAATTTGCAAGGAGAGGGGGCTACCTGTGAAGAGGAGATCCACAAGGTAGGATCTTGAGGCAGCCCTGCATAGCTATGAGGTGCTACACTGGGAAGCAACACTAGCAGATGACTCTGAGGAGGAATCTGAGTGGGAGGATCCCTAGCCAGAATACCAAGAGGGCAGTGGCCCTGAGGAGGAAACATTTTGGGAAAGATTGGCTCGTGAAGAGAGGAATCGGATTTGTGCTCGTAACCGGAGGCTGAGGCAGCTAGACCGGGAGTGCGAGGAGATAGAGCGAGCCTTAGCTGAAAAAGAAATGTGTGTAGCTCAGGAAGTGAGCTTGGCTGAGTTGGAGGTGGAGTCCAGCTCAGATGGTGGCAGCAAAATTATGTTATCTAGTGCTGAGGGAGTAGTACACACACCCAGAGATGTGGTGCCTGACTTGAAGGAGGGGGTTAATATACACCAGGAGTTCAAGGATATGAGGTAGCTCCAGTGGTGCGCAGTGTCCCTGAGGTGGATTGGGGAACTGGCACAGGGGTTCATAGTCCTAGTGGTGGGAGGGACACTCTACTGACTCTAGATGGGAAGTGCAGGGAGTGGGGTTCCCCCATGGTTGAAGTCCTGGTGTGTGAGTGTGAAGACCGCCCAGAAGAGTGTGGGTTGAGTGACAGAGACAGTCAGATACTGTCTTGCCCATCTCAGGAGAGTGGTGTGGGGTACGTGTGCGAGGCCCTGGATGGTGAGGTGAAGGATAGTTTGGTTAACACCTGTGTGGGGCTGTGTGATCCAATTGTGGGAGAGCATATTGTAAGTCCATGTTCTCTGACCCCAAGGAGCTCACACTGGAGGCAGACCTCTGGCTGCATGTTAGAGGATCTGAAGAGGCATTTGGAAGTGATCCTAAAAGGAGTGGCTCAAGTATCTTCCAGACCTGCGTGGGGGAAGAGGTTCAGAGTAGCCCAGCTAGGCCCCAGTGTAGTGGGAGGGGTGTAGGGGCTCACGTCCTGTCTCTGCGGAGAAGGAGTGAGTGTGGACTGCGTGTCCCAAGGTGCCCGAAATCCAGTCTCAGGGCCTGGAGGGTTCCTTAAGGGAACACCAGGCTGGGGGGCCTAGGCTGGACTGGTAGGCCATTTGAGGGGATCTCCAAGTGTCAGGAGAACCTGGAGCATCTGTAAACGGAGCTCCAGTGGTTCTGGTGTCTGGCAGTGCCGCTCCAGTTGGGAGGGTGCAGAAGTCCAGATTGAGGGGTAAGAGGGGTATGTGTTCCCCAGTGGGAGAGCCAGTGGGTCAGGGGCCAGCCAGAAGGGCTGAGCCTCCTAGGAGTGACCATGGTGACACCACTTCTGTTTTGGGGGGTCTTCACGCACTGTCAGGTGGACAGGGGTCGGGAGATCAGCGCCAGGCAGACTGTCACACAACACATGAGAGATGTGTTACCCTCTGGGGGGGGCATGCGTGCTCCCCAGGAAGTCCTGGTGTGCCAGGCAGATTCTTACACAACTCTAGAGGAGTGTGTTTCCCTTGGGGGGGGGGTTGGTGTACCCTCCCGGAAGTCCTGGATTGCCAGGCACAGGTCCAGCCTAAGGGTACAGACCCTGGGTTGGAGGGCCAGGTTCAGGGCGTCCCGCCTGACCTGGAGGAAGGGGCAGCTGCTAACAGTGCCCCTACCAGTTTGTCTTCTGGGGGCACCACTCCAGGTGGGAGGGTGCAGGGCCCAAGTAAGGGGGGCAGGGAGAGGACAGCCTCACCCCTGACCTCTGCCCAGTCTAAGGGTACAGACCCTATGCTGGGATCCCAGTTACAGGATAGAACCCCTGAACTGGTGGGCGAATTGTGCAAGACGCCTGCCACAGGTGCCCTGACAATTCTGGAAGGGGGTACCGCTCCAGGTGGGAGGTTGCAGAGCCCCGAGGAGGAGGACCAGGTGTGGGAAAGCCCACCCCAGTCTCCGGTCCAGCCGCCGGGTACAGGCCCGGGGCTGGTGGGTCAGTGTCAGGATGTAATACCTGACCTGACAGGAGGGAGAGTGGACAAAGGGTGCCAGGCACCTGGGGCTACTGCCCCCCGCTCTCTGACGCCACAGAGGTTTGAGAGCCCTGCGAGGCATAAGGCCTGGGTCTCATCACTGACCGCTGTCAGTGACCGCTGTGGCTTACTGTCTGTCTGTTGGGACACACCTGTGAGCAAGCTAAGGTTAGGTGCTGCACAGATGGTGTCCATAGGTGAGGAGAAGGGTTCCGCATGGGTTAGCTTAATGGGCCCTGAGAGTATGGACAGAGGGATCCAGATAGGTTCAGATTGGCGTAGAACTGGAATATGCCCCTGCTGTTGCGGGCCTGGGTCCATGTTCTAATGCCTAAAGCCATCAAGGTAGTGATTGGTCTACCCTGCGATTTGGCTGGAAGGGGGTTGTGTTGGACTTGGCCCTTTTTGCAGGGTCATCCCTGAATTTTTTGCCTTCCTCCTGTACTCTTTCTGACCTGTTTTTGTTGGTTTTATGACTCTGGGCACTTTACCACTGCTGATCAGTGCTAAAGTGCATATGCTCCCTATTGTAAACTGATGTATGGATTAGTGACTCCCTGATTGGCTTATTTGATTTACTGTCAGACCCTAGTACAGTGCACCGCGTGTGCCCAGGGCCTGTAAATCAAATGCTGCTGGTGGGCTTGCAGCACTGGTTGTGCCACCCACCAGAGCAGCTTGTAAAGTGTGACTCAGGCCTGCCATTGCAGAGCCTGTGTGCAGTCTAGTACTGCCATGTTGACTTGGTAAGTGCACCCACTTACCAGTCCCCAAACCTTCCCTTTTCTGCATGTTAGTCACCCCTAAGTAGGCCTGCGGGCAGGGTGCATTGTATGTAAGAGGTGGGACATGCCCTGATGTGTGTGGCATGTCCTGATAGTGAATTACAGCCAATTTAGTTTTTCACTATTGCAAGGCTACCTGTCCCCATAGGCCAGAATGGGCAGTTTGAATATAACATCTTATAATCCTAACTGACCCAGGGAACATGGTAGAAAAACGAATTTAGTATGCCTGAACTCAGAATGATAAAATACATCTTTTAGTGAAGTTGGTTTTAACATTCTGTGTTTGAAAATATCACTTTTAGAAAGTAGGTATTTTCTTGCCTAAACCATCCAGTCTGCCTCTGCTAGCTTGTGTATTGTATGTCTGGGTTTGTGAGTGACAGGGGCTGGGGTACTCCAGGAGACAGGGTGAGTCAGCACTAGGCTGAATAGACCTATCTGCATGAGGAGTGGTGGGAGGAGTAGCACCTGGGCCTGAATAGGGCTGTGCCTGCCTTCCATAATGCTGGCTCCACCTCCTGTGGTGGCTCTGATGACCCTGGCCCACACTGACAAAGGAAGAAGTTGTGCACTGGCAGAATGCACCCAGAACTGGTTTGGACTAGGTACAGGACCCTCTGCCTTCAGAGGACAAAGGATTTGCTAATATAAATATTGGGGCCCAGACCCCAAGACTTTAGATCACTTCTGGGAATCAAGACGAACCTTTGCTGAGGAGAAGAACCAGGAAGCTGAAGGAGGAGACTACCCCTATGCTGCGTGTTGTTGGGGTTGGCCTGCAGTGGTTACTTTATTGCCAAAGAAAGGAGAAAAGGACTGAGTGTGCTTTCATCATCTTGAAGAAGATCTCCGAGGGCTTAAACATTGAGCTTGCCTCCTGCCTGAAGTCTCAGGGATACAAGACTTCACCCCCAGCTCC
Source organism: Calotriton arnoldi (assembly GCA_963921515.1). Classification (NCBI taxonomy): domain Eukaryota; kingdom Metazoa; phylum Chordata; class Amphibia; order Caudata; family Salamandridae; genus Calotriton; species Calotriton arnoldi. Next base: position 87,378 of record CAWUFW010021758.1, on the reverse strand, counting down.
CCTCGTGAATTACCTTGCTGGGAACTGAAGTGCCTACTGCAGTTGGGCCTTCTGAGAGATTGCATGTCACTGGGAGCTGGAAGCGCGACGCAACAAAGAGGAAGCGTGTCACCGCCGCAGCAGCTGTCTTCGCATCGCAGAGTAAGCGTGCCGCTGCTGCCGCATCACCGAAGCTCCCCGCATCACCGGAGAAGCATGCCGCTGCAGCAGTTGTCGTTGCATCGCGGAGTAAGCGTACCGCTGCTGCCGCCATCGCATCACCGAAGCGCCTCGCATCACCGGAGAAGCGTGCCGCCACCACAGAGGACGCTGGCGCATCACCGGAGAAGCGGGTCGCAGGGCCTGTCGCGGCTCAGAAGATCGCCGAGTCACCGCACGGCCGTCGGGCGTGCACGCATCCCATCTACGTTGTCGCACCGTAAGCAAGACACCATTTTCTCACACGCACCGGATCATCATCGCATCGGAACAGGGCCGCAGTAAGAATCCGACGCATCCTCCTTCGGGCGTGTAAGGAATCGAAGCATCACCTTCCCTGCGACCCTTTTGTTTGTTTTGCGTTACGCATCCAAAGGTACATTGAGAGTAAAGTGTCGCATTTATCATCTTTATCGAACTGAACTATTTTCTACCATTTGACAGTCATATTTTTCGTATTGTATTGTGGATTTTTGTTGTTTTGGGTCTTGTGTTAAGTCTATATAAAAATACTTATTTTTACACTACAACCTGTGTGGTGTTCATCTTTAGTGTTGTCACTGGGTTACTGTATGTGTTCACAAATGCTTTACACACTGCCTCTGAGATAAGCCTGCCTGCTCGTGCCAAGCTACCAAGGGGGTGAGCAGGGGTTATTTTAGTAGTGTATCCCCCTTACCCTGACTAGAAGCAAAGGTCCCTATTTGGCCAAGGTACCTACCTCTGCCAACTAGAGACCCCCAGTTCTAAAAAACCAGTATTGAGTTTCTTTGATATGGCCCATGAAAGTTGCCGCACACTCTCAATTATGCTGGCAGTGAAACAGAGCTGGTCAAGCAATTGAAGAATCCTTGCATATTGCCAGTAGGAATCAGGCTTGGGGGCTATTGTCAGGCTGAATAGGCTTCCACGGTGCAGCCCAAATGTCCCATTCCAGCCCCAGACCCCCGCAAGTGCCCACACACAGTTGCACAGCATGCTTGATCCATTGACTCATATCAGATGCTTTTACAGGTAGCTTGTTCTTTTGACCTAAAAAAAATATGTTAAATTTAATGCGTGAAAAAGTGCAAGTGCCTCTGTATATTCATTCATGTAGATTGTTTTAGGGTGGGTTATGCGAGCAGGATTTTGGTATCAAAGGATTGCTCTATCTCCTTGCAGAACAGTGGAATCTCTGCAGAGGCAGACAGTGCAGGCTTCCATTTATCTCTCCAGCAGAGTACATTACAGATGACACTTCGGTGAGTCTTAGGTGGAATGCCACTAGAGACCCAGGAGGAATTATTTCTAGTAAGGTTGCCCAGATCACTGATAGAATATCGGAAACAAATATTGTGTGGACAGAATATTGTGTTGAAAATATTGAGGACAAAAATATCAAGAAGGTACGTGCAAATATGTAAGTATGGATTTACTATTCTTAACTCCACATCTACAACCCTTAAGATATATATCACCAAGGTACATATATGTGGAGTTATAAATAGTAAAATATTGCTTACCTATAGAAACTTACTTTCACAATAGTTTTGTCCTCGATATTCTTGATATGATATTTTGTCCCACAACATGTCTGTTATTCTATCTAAACACTGGAATTTTGTATCATGATTTATTCAGTAGGGCAGGCTGTAGTCACATGCTGCATGTCTTGACAGAAATATTTTATCAGTTCCCATTCATGAATCTCTAGACGTCCTATGTGAAATATAGACTTCATTAGAAATGCACCATTTGGCCCTTATTGCTTAGAAAAATAAATAAATGGAAGAAAACCTCCCGAAAACTTCCACAGGGAATGTGTAATAACATGACAATGCACAGCTCACTGCTTTTGTTCAGGCCCAAAATTTCTTGCATCCCTCACAGTCGAGCTTCAGGGCTGAACATAGTACTCCCTTTTGGGCATTACTGAACACCTAAAACAACACTTGGATGGGGGTGACATTGCTGCACTCATTCTGTTGGATTTAAGTGCGGATTTCGATGCGGTGTCCCACTCCATCTTAGTGGAAAGACTGAAGGCATTAGGCCTTGAAAGTTCAGCTTTAGGATGGTTTGTCTCTTTTCTAAAAGACTGCATGTTTCTGGTCTTTTCCCCTTAATGCAAGATCCAAGCCACAAGCTCTGATTTACAGGAGTTCCACAGGGTTCGGTTCTTAGGCCCCTGCTATTCAACATCTACGTCCGCCCTCTAGCGGACTTCATTAAGGGTTGCAGGCTTAACATTTTCTCATTTGTCAATGATACACAGATCCTCTTTTCACTATCATCGGCACAGAACCATGACACGTCGATTTTGAACCTGGGCTTGGCTAGAGTTTCCTCATGGATGAATAAATACTCACTCAAGATTAATGGTGGCAAGACTGAGTTCATGGTCCTGGGTAAGAACACCTCTCTTTGGGGCCCCAGACAATGGCTGGAATCCTTAGGGCCCTGCCCACCCCATCCCCTAGGGTGAAAAATCTGGGCTTTCTCATTGATGAAAAACTTTCCATGAAACCACAGGTGACTAAAGTAAATGCCACCTGTTTTGCAGTCCTCAGATGGTTGAAAAAGATCCTTTGACTAATTCCCTTGGCGGCTCAAAGGACTGTAATTCAGAATTCAGGCTCTAATCATATCCAGATTAGATTATGGAAATGTGTTGTACTTGGGAGCCAATATGACCTTGGTCCATCATCTACAGATTGTCCAAAATGCTGCAGCTAGGTTGCGCTTTCGCTTACCGAAATCTGCCTCAGTTTCTCATTTATTTCAGGAACTACATTGGCTCAGGATCATTAAGTGCATTGAGTTCAAAGCAAGATGCTGTATGTTTAAGGCTAAAAAGGGCTTAGAACCACGCTATATTCAAGAACTGGCAGTCCCTTAGCAGCCTACTCGTTCCTTGAGATCTTCGAACCATGCTTTGTTCAATGTACTGAGGTTCCTGCTGACTCTTATGAATGGCCGCTCCATTGCATACCTAGATCCAAAACTTTGGAATTCTCTTTCTGAAGCTTTAAGAAAGTGCAATTCATTATTGACCTTTTTCAAAAGCTTGAAGATTTGGCTATTTTATTCTAATGTACTTGGACACCCTACCTGTGTCTGCCCAGCGCTGGGAAACCCTTCTGGGTTGCTGTGTGCATTACAAGTTTCACAAATAAATAACAACAATAATGCCAAGTTTCTTTTACTAAGACTGCTTACTTTTTTCTAGTGCATGGAGGAGCTGCTTTGAAAATGTTAAGGATTTTCGTTCCTATTTTGGCCTTGTAATAAACTAACCACTCCCCAAATAATACTTCATGAAAGTTTTTGATTCTTTGTACGTTTATAAATACTGGTGGGTTGAAATAATGAATGCTGCTGATTTATAGATTGCTCTGCAGCTTTCCACCATATTTCATGCAGTCTATTATAGGTCAAATTAATTCTTTGGAGGAAACTGACCCTGAACTGTTTGCACCAGTCTAATCTTAAGAATTTTTGAGGGCCGTGGGCAAGACATACTTTGGGCCCCCATGTCTTAGTGTCTATTTGTTTGCTAATTTAAGCCTGCATGATATCAAATAAATATTCAGAAACTGGGTTCACAGAAAACCAGTTGGAAAGTGTATATCTTCCAGGAGCCACAAAAGTCCGTAAGATGCCACTGGGAAAACTCATAGGGGCAGATTTACAAGACCCTTACGCCACATTTGCGTCACGTTTCCCATGTTAAAAGTGACGTAAAAGTGGCGCAAGGGGCTTGTAAATCTGCCCCATAGTTAGAGGTAGGCAGAGTGGAGATAGGCTGAAATAAAGAAATAGACAGAGGTGAGCTAGATAAGGAGAATGCTGTCTTTCCCAGGGCACCCTTGGAAGGTGGGGCACTGGACAATTGCCCACTTTGCCCATGCCTTAAAAACATCTCTGGTTTGCATTAATGAAGTTGTTCCACACAGACGTGAGAATTAGGACAATTAGGGCTGGGACAACATGCATTTCACAAAGATATTAACTGAAAAAGGCTAAAAAAGATTGCATCTTGACCCCAAAGGGCATATTTACGAAGGACTTGCTTTATCCTTGCAGGACACAAAGTAGTCGCAAGTCCTTAAATTGGATTTACAAAGCCACACAAGAGGCTATTTGCTCTGACTTGTGTCTTTGGGAAGAAATGTAACCCAACGAAGTGGTTTGTACTGCATTGTGTCACATTTCATTGTGGTAAGCGTTCCATGGGTGGAGCACTGTCATTTCAGTGCAGCGACCCATGGGATTTGATGCTAAAGGCAGTAAATCTGGGATTGCACCAAAATGGTGCACCTAACACAGAGAGGTAATGAGCATAAATATCTTTATTTCTCCTTGTTACTTATTCTTTCTATGTGTGATACATTCTACATCACACATAGAAAGAGGAAATTGCCTCTTAGGATTATTTTTTATGCAGGAAGGCCTTTCTTCCTACACAAAATAATCCAGTTTGTAATGAAGGCACCTGTACAGCAATGCGCAATGGTGCCTGAGTTAGCACTAGGCAGGACACAGTGCACCAACATTAGGAGACAGCGGACGTGCACCATATCTTAGGAGATATGGCACTTCTCTGCTCTGTCCCTTTCACACAACGCAACACAGCAAGTTGTCTTTCTGTAATACATTGCACAAAATATTAGTAAATCTGCCCCAAGGTTTATTCAATCTATATGTATTTTGCAAGCATAGTCTTCCAAGACTGTAATCTAAAAGCTTCTAGGTAATACCCTGATTGCAGTGAAAAATGGCCAATTCACAACTATGGGTTAAAATAAGTGTTTTTTGGAACAAGTTCCTCTCCAATTTGTAGAAAAAGTAGCTTTTTGGTTTTTTGGTAATCCAAATGACTTGATATACAAACGTTTTTCAGACCTTAAAAATAACAGAAATATGCAGGAGATATTTAGTGCCAAGGTTGAATGCAAGAGTGCTACCTCCACTTAGACTGGGATAACCAGAAATTGTGCAATCAGCAGTCTGTATCTGGAGTAGAACTGACAGGAAACAGGATAGGCTCAGTGATGTATTGGCAGTGGAGAAGATTACAATTTAAGTTTAGTCTTTCACACTCAAGTGCTCCAACCATCATCTGAGTTAACCTGACCATTACTCACTCATGCTTTGTCTACCAATATGACCATAGTTTCCTCCGGAGTCCTTGGTCAATGGGGAGTCATTGTTTCTCTCCAAGGGAACACTGGGCTGTGAGCAACAAGCTATATTTTCTGCTATTTCCTTACTTCTCTTCTCTGAAGGGCGTGGTATTCCACATTACCTTTACCCCTCTCATTGATGACAGCACTGATGACACCTCAAATACCATCATGGATGACATTACTGATGGCAGCATTCGGAGGTACCAATAGCCTGCCTTCGGCCTTGCACAACATGGGTTAGCCCAGGACCAGGCACGTGCCCAACTTTACAGAGTGATTAACTCACACTGCACATGGCCCTCAGCTATGCACATCAGGTGTTAACCATAGGATATTGGGTTTGGCTATGGCCTACAACTATCCCTCCACATTTGGTCAACCCCCACTGCACATAAACTTCAGGTGTGCAAAATGGGGGCTGGCCATAGGGTCTGACCAACAGCCAAGCCCTCAGCCAAAAATTCAATGGGTAGCCAACCCCAACTGCCCTTGGGATTTAGCCAAGTGCAACAAGGGTTGACCTCAGACCACCAATACCCATGGCCATTGGCTGTGTGCAGCTGTGATTGGCCTAATGCCTGAGCTTTGGCCTCTTCTCTCCACGGAAGAATAATACCAGATGTGCACAACCTTCGACTGTGTGCAGCAGAGACTGTCCGCAGGGCCTGGACTTCAGCCAGAACCTACATCTAGCCTTTCTTGAGTGGACATCCCCCGCTGCACTCACACTTGCACAGTGGATAGCTGCTGTGTCTGGACTATGTCTATACTGACTAGACAACAGTACCTCATCCTAGCTATACACTAGTACCTCAACTCCTGCCTATACTATAGTACCTCTTCCCATTGCCTGTCCATTTATTATATACCTTATTAAGTACTTGTTTTCTTGTGCATTTTATAGTCCTATGTTTCAGAAGATATTTTTTTAGAGTTTACTCTAGGGTTTTCCTCATGTTCGGAATTCATTAAAGTTGAATTTTACCGGCTTAGGGATCGTTTGCTTAGTATTCATCTTGGTGTTCTCTGAAGTGAGGCAAAACCAAATATTCATGTAGCATAATGCTTTAATATCTGTTCAATGCTGCAAGGGAACATCTCCCCCAAATGTGTCTTCTCTCTATGTGATGAAAACCGTGACTAAAATAGGCCTTCCTCTCTTTCAGGTCTAACTTTATTGTGGACCCTGTGGTTTCACAATTCACCTGTTACAGCAAAAATGCAGGTTTCAGGAGTGCAAACAGCACACAAAAAAACAATCACCAGCACAATGCACATAATCTAGACAATACTGTGTATAGATATACATATATGGCAAAAACATAAGAACACACAAAGCTAAAAAATAAAACAGGCAGTGGCAAAGCCAATAGATCTCTGCTATGAAGCCTACTGGTTTTGCCAATGCGTTTTTGTATTTTAACTAGCTGACACAAAGGCGTGCCTGTCTGTGAAAGCCAGCTTTAAGCTGTTTTCTACACATATTAAAAAATGCATGAGTGGATGGCCACCACAGAGGCGAGCACTTCCTTCGAAGCTGTCTTTGAATTCATTTTGTTTTATTTTATCAAATTCTGTGCAAAGATGGCTGCTGTGGCTGGACACGCATCAGTGTAAGCCATTTTTGAATGGGATTTATTTAAATACGCATGCCAGCGCATATGTTGTAATGGTCAGAAAAACATTTTAAGATGGCTGCCTGCCAATAGCATAGAGGGCAACAAAAAGCTGAAAAAAACTGAAAAAATAAAATAATGGTGCTAGGGGGAGACAGAGATGGGTTGAAGATGAGCAGGGCATGAGAGGGAGAGAAAAATGTCCCTCCCATGTATAGAATAGCAAGATCTTACATTAACATTGGAAGGCCACCTCATCCATTCAGAATGCTGTGAGACTGAGATGCTCTAGGACAGGACAAACACAAGAGTAGGGAGAGAAGCCATCAACTCCGGAGAAGCAAAGAGAGACAGAGAACAAAGCCATTCAAACATGAGCAACAGAGTGACCCTAAGTCCACTACAAGTATGTGTAAATTATTGGAAACAATAGGCGTTGCCAACAAACAGCTAAAGTTGTCAGTAGCCAAGACTAAAACTGACGGTATTTATATATAATTTTCCTAATTTACATCGGTGTAAAGTAAAGTTTTCTTCTTGTTTAAAAAGGTTATGTTTCAATTAATTCTGTAAATCTATTGTATTCATATTTATAGTCACATTGTATCAATGATACTCAAATAAATAAATGCAATATCACATTTCACTTGTGATTAGTGAAAGGGCATACAAATGAATGTATTTTAGTTAAATATTCTCATTGGGGTGCATATATATATGAAAATATTTTTCCAAGCATTTTGCTAAAAATGATTGGCAAACACTATTTTGAAATGCACTGGGCACTTCCAGTTTTGTCCTGCAGCTTCAATTCAATCTAATTCTGAGAGAATACATTACTTGAGAAGGTGATCATTTTTATTTCTTAGACTGTAATCTCTTATTCCTGCCTTTTTCCTGGTCTGCAGGACTCCTACTCGTTGAAATTGAACCTGAGAAAAAAGGGATGTATTAATCCACAAATAGACCTTGCTTAGCCATCTGGCTAAATAAATGTACCGAAAGCTGCAAGAGCAGTGTGACTGCATTATGGGCTTCCTGGCCAAAGTAGACTAAATTCAACACTGTGAAGTGCTTTCTTGCTTTACTTGTAAAATATGTTCTGATTCTGTATTTTGGACTTTTTTGAAAAAATTCAGATTTAAAACCAAATAATTAGGGTGTCAATAGTGAGGATCAAGTAGAAGGAGACTACCTTAAGGATGGAGAACAAACTGACAAGTCCAGAGTGTTTCCAATGGCTGTAATCTAACTTAAAAGTAAAAATATGCTTTTAATTTCTTCTACGGATGGAGTATCTGCCATTCCTCCGAGGGTTGCCTTCTGACGTAACAATTGTGTCCTGAATATCATTTACAAAAATATCGCTCCATTGGGTGTATATTTTCCATTATTAAGTCTAATGAGGCAATATTTTGTAAACGATATTTAGGACACTATGGGCCATATTATCAAGTAATTGCGATAATGATCGCAAAGCGCGCTTAGCGCGTTTTTGTCTATCGCCGTCTATCGCTGAATTACATCGCCATGTTAGCGGCGTATTAGCAACGCTTTGCTAACAGGCGATGTTCAAACCAGCGATAGACGGCGATAAACATCATTAGCGTGTGAAATCAAGCGATGATTTCACAGCGCTAATGAAAAGCTTGTAAATATGGGAGTGTGGACTTAATCTGTCAATCCACCTCCCATTAAAAAGATAGCTAAGTCAGGATTTTACCTGACGTTAGATTCCTGAGATAACCGCGGTTAGCGCGGCTATTTTTATCGCATCCCGTGTCCGGGCCCGACTTGTTAATAGCGCGATGATGTCTTTGCGACTATTTTGCTGTTGTTTTGTGAAGGAACGCCTACTTTGCATCTAATTAGCGAGGCGTTAGTAAAACTGCTGCTAACATGCGCTAATGCATGTTAGCGGCGCATTGATGATATGGAGATAAATATATCGCCGCTTTTCGGACGAAAACGGCCGCTAAAGCGGCGATGTTGGGCTTGATAATTTGCCCCTATATTTTACTCAAGAAATATCCATAACTTCTGGTATCAAACCCTACAATAGAGCGATAATTCGTTAAAGGCAATTGACATCACCAATACTTATGATAAAAATATGTGCACTAGTTCAGGCACATAAGAAACCAGACGGTTGACATCTATGATCAGAGGATTTTCATAAATTAAATGGAAACGTGCATCTTACATCAGATAGACTGGTTTAGAGATTCGGTTATTGGATCTTCCCCCCTTGCTCAATGCAGGGCTGAGTGAAATTAAAATGTCACCCTAGAAGTAAGAAAACGTTGCCCTTTAAAAAAGACCAGTGAATGTTCCTGACTTTGGGCCTGATTTAAAGGTTGGCCTGCCATCCATCAGGGTAGAGTAGGACATAAAGTTTGCCTCTCTAATAGACTACCACCTGCCATATCTAGAAATCACTGCCAGGAAACTGCCATCACAGCAGATCCTCTGAACGCACTGCAAGTATTGTGCATGACAATCATGATTCAGGTGACCGCTCACCAAATATTTTGCTTTCAAACATACAAAAACCTAATGACTACCACACTCATGGAGTTTTCTCCAATAGTTTGGGGGTCCTTTTGAGTTTTTTTCTATTCGAGGCTGCCAGGATTTTCTGGTGGTGATAGACAGTCTGTTCTAAATAAGGAAGGCAGTGTGATGTCCTTACTCTTAAGGTCTCTTTCCATTAGGCCATTGGACACTCATAATTGAGTTAGCAGACATGGGGGTTTGGCACACGGGATACTGTGTCACCCTTGTTTAAGATAATGTCCACCAAATTATAAACCAGGCCCTGTGACCAGACTTCAACTATATTTAATGGGGGAGGAGTTTAGCTTTATCTTACCCAATTTACCTGTAGCTAGAACTCCCAGTTAAGATGGATGAGATTTGAAAGTGCAAAATATTGATTTTCTGACTAGCAAACTTGCGGCTCCTGGGGCAGAAAAAAGATGGCTGAGGATGCTGTAGGTGTGTACCTGCTTCTCTCAATCCTTCATTCTTCCACTCTCCCGCATCTCTCTGCAGTTCTATTGGCTGTGGCGTCAGAGACCGGAGGCTAAGAGTTTGATGAGGCTATTTTATTGCTGGGACATGGCGGTGGAGCTCATGCTTTTGAAGATATATGCGGTACATGTGGCTTGCCTTGTCAGAATGGGCTGACCAAGACCGCCATGTCTCGAGCTGGTCACGGTGGATGCCGAACATCATCCTCATCTTGCAATAAACCAGCCAGCGCAGGGGCCAGCACATGGTCCACAGGGCAACTGAAGAGACACAGGTGCCTTCATCCCAGATTGGCCACCAAGTTTTGAAACTGTGGCTGCACAGTCAGAAACTCGGGACAGGTCAGGCACCATCATGGATCTCCTAGTTTCCCAGCACTCAACTTCCCCGGTTACTGAGGCTCTTTTACAAGCAGTCAAAAGCTGTGAGAGCAGTTTGATCAGCTCCTCATCTCCCAACACAGACTACATTGTATCCCTTCCTTGAGAGGACGGAGATCGTCAGTCCAACAATGGCCCAAGAACATAGTGGTGCCGCTTAGGGTAATTCTACTGTTTGTAATTTTGAGTCTGCATGTGACAAGCCTGTGGCTTCATTAGCAGAGGTATCTGATATGACAGATTCCTCCATACAGGCAGCTCAGTCTGCGCAGCAGATCTAAATGGCCGGCCTTAGGTAAAATTGGCTATGTGGAGAGTGGCATTGAGCATTCTCAGTGTGATAGTAATTTAATTTTGACTGTAAATACTACAGTTGCTCCAAATGTAAATTTAATGGCCATAACTGAGCAATTGAGCCCCGGGAGGGACACAGCTATTGTGCACTGCAAAGGCAATTACTGGAACTGAGTTATCTAATAAGCACATGGTTGGTTCCAACCCCCTGAGTTGGCATGGCAGAATAAGTGCTGGTTTGCTCTTTTCAGACAGCGATAATGACACGAGGAGGATGATCAATAGCAGGTCATTAGACTGAAGGAAAATACTATTTGGCTATCAGCGATAAAAGCAGCAGGAAAGGATGCTCTCTCAATGGTATGCTCACTAGCAAGTTAGGTCCTGAACGGAAAGTGCATCAATCCGGGGCACCCAATATATTGAAAGGGCATGATTTCTCACCTAATATTAACCTTGATACTGCAAAGGAGTCGAGTATAAAGACTGGTGTTTCTATGGTCACCAATGAGATGCAGAGTGTTGCTCAGGATCAGTCCTAGTGAGAAGCTTAGCTGCTATTTGCCTGAATAACTCCAGTGTGTCGCCCCAAACTGCTGAGAACTGAATATGATCAGATGACTTTCCCTCCCATCAACAACTTAGAGCCACCGTTAGCCACTGTTATTGAATTTATACAAACTCATCGATCGGAGGCATCAAGACACTATGGCAAGGTGAGAGCCGACAGTGTCCAATGACATCAGGCACTTTCAGAAATGACTGAGAACGTTTCTACCTTGACTTCCCAGATGCTTGAGCTACAAAAAAGGGTGGTGGGTTCAGAAGAAGTGGGTACGGCTGCATACAAGGCAGTTAGAGAGCATGAAACCCAACTGCTGCAAGTTCAATCCAAACTGGGACACCTAGAGAAGTGACAGAGCCGCAACAATCTGAGGATGCTGGGGGTCCCAAGGGGAGAGAAGGGGACGATCCTTGATATTTATCATTCAATTGTTTCAACGCACTTTTCCAGAGTTTTCAGGTTGGAACTTGGACTTCAAGCTACAGCATGCACATCAGTTGTTCTTGACTCCGGCAACTACAAATAGTATCATTAATAGAGCAAGCCAAGTTTTGTTATATATTGGGAGCTACCTCTTGTGACAAGCAATCTGTGTAATGGTACAGCCATCTGCACTGGTAAAGGCTGACTCAATTTCTTTTAATTTGCGGTCTGATTTTTGTAAGATAACAATGGACCGTAGGTGGAAGTTGTGAGAAATGATTGACCTGTTGAAGGCTGCTGGGGCCCAGGTTTTTCTTCAGGAGCCTGCACACTTAAAGATCCTGTGTGATGGTAAAACACAAATCTGCTTCTCGGAGGATGAAGCTGCTACTACTTTCCAGCAGTGGCAAAAATTGTTTTGAAGGGACGGAATGATTGATGACTCTATTAATTTTAATCATAATACAAATTATCCAGAATTCTATATACAAATTTCTCTATTGCATTTGATGGACCCACAAAAATCAATAATTCCCATATATGTGTTTAGAAGAAAGGAATAGATTATATAAAATGAAGGAACAGATCTTTAATGATGCTATGGAGTCAAATGGGGGCTTTGACTTTCTTCTCATGCTTTCTCGCTGTATTTTCATTATTTGCATGTTTGGCTGCTGAGGGATGCTGGAACATTGTGGGCGGTGGAGTGGGTTAATGGGATAGGTCACTCTAAGGGCTTTCATTTAGGTCAGACAGCTGATGGGGTGGTTTGATTTTTTCTTTGAAAAAGCAGGTGGGTTGGTTAGGAGTGTTTGGCACACTATTCTTGTATATGGGTGGGCTACTGGGGGTAGTAGGATAACATTGGTTCCTGTGATCACTGATTTTTTTAAACTTTTATCAATTGAATATGTTTCAGGTATATAATAGGTGACTGGGGGGGTGTACATTGATGTGTTTAAATTGATGTGTTGGAATGTGGCTGGGTTGAATAGCCCATTGAGATGAAGATTGGCTAGAGAGGAGATGTTAGCTTATGAACCCCAAATAGTGTGTTTAACTGAAGCTCAGGTGATTTTTAGGGACCGGGCTTTGCTGTGGCAATTGGGCTATGATATTGTTGTGAGTACTGCACAACAGGTTTCTATTCGAAGGGTTGCTATATTAAGCCTTCAACATCTTAAATATACCACTCTATCAGATGATAAGGGCAGGTGGGTAATCACACATCTGGGGCATCAATCAAGGGCATCGAGTATAATGAAAGAGCAGGATCTCCCAAGTATGTTTGACATGCTGAATCTCAAGCTAGCTCACTGGCCTGGGAAGTTGATCTTGCTTGGGGATTTTATTTTTATAATCAGTTATAAAATCAATCCGACAAACCGAGCTGCAACTTCTCACATGGTGAAAATTAGGGAATCAATAATTGATATGGCCAGTGTTAATGGGCTAATAGATCTTTGGAGGACGCTTAACTCAGACATGCCGGAATATACCTTTTATTCAATACCACACAAATACTATTTTAGGATTGATATGGTGTTTGCAAAGCAGGGAATGATACCTCAATATAAAATAGAAGTTTGCCCAAAGATTATCTCTGACCACCACCACATACTTGTCACAATTCAGTAATAAGGTTTAGGTAGGGGAAGGCATAAATGGACATTCCCCAGGTACTGAAACTAGATTATAAAATCAGAATGACTAACTTACTGAGAGAGTTATTAATGATAAATGTGGGTTCCATTGCTCCTGGCATTGTCTGGGATTCCATGAAGTCCTACATACGAGGTGCGACCACTCAGTATATTCTGGAGCAAAATAAAATTATTAGAGCTCATCAGGCATATTTTGAACTGCAAAATTTGGAGCAGCAGCATGCTCAAGCAATCATGGTTGCTAATACAGGTGTGCAAGAGATATACCATGAACTATAGAAACATCGTCATCAATTGTGTTTATAGAGAGAATATTTGGCAGCGTTTATGGCTAATAGAGGGCTTCAATATGGGTACGGGGAGCAGATTGGGAGAGTTCTGGAATATAAAGTGGCTGAATGGAGACATCGGAATATGATTAAGTGTATTAGGGATAAAGATGGGAAATGTCACTATGACCCGCAAACTATATTGGATCAGTTTGGAGATTTTTACACAGAATCATATGGCTGTGCAATAGTCTACCAGCGGAATGAGAGAGATGAATTTTTGCAGAGGGCAGGAATATTCCATATGAGCCTGCCACAAATGCACGGCTTGGAGCAAGATATAACTTTGTTAGAAGCAGAGAAGGCTATTGAGTTTTTACCATTAGGAAAGCAGCTAGCAATGATGCTATTCCCATCGAATAAAAAAAAAATATTTGCAGATCTTCTAGCTCCTGTATTTATGCTGGTGTTTTTTTTATTATCGACTAGGTTGGCGATATACCAGATTCTTGGAATTATACTAATATTATAGCTTTTTTTAAAGAAAGAGAAGTCTTCTGAGTAAATCATACCATTTCCTTAATCAATGCTGATGCTAAAGTATATGCAAAGATGGCTTCTTGGCTTGCTGCAGACATACCATATCTAGTTTCTACACAACAGCATGGGGTGATCCTGGGTACAGACACTACTAGTCATGTAAATACAGCTATTGCACTATTTGATGTAGCCAACACTAAGGAAAAAGAGTCGGTATGATTTTATTAGGTGCTGAAAAGTCATTTAACCGCATTTTGTGGGTATACCTATGGTCTACAATGCACGTTGAGGGAATTGGTGACAAGCCTTTGAATTGTGTTAAAAGTCTGTACCATAAATTAATGGCTAGGTTGGTGCTTGATGGACACTGCTCTTCCCCATTCAGTATATGCAGGGGTACGTGGCAGAGATGTCTGTTAAATCCTTTACTGTTTGCTTTGTATATAGAACCCTACTTAAGGCAGCTTGAGAAGAATAATTCAATTCAATTAGTAGTGCTAAGCAGGGTGGAAATCAAAGTCACTGCATATGCTGATGATGTGACTGTATATTCATTGGATTAACTCCATGCCATAGAACAAATAGTATCAGAGGCTCAGACGTTTGGGACTATATCTGAGTATAAGTTAAACTTAGTGATAACTCAATCCATACTTAACTTCATGAAAGAGGCGAAGGTGGAGGGGATTGTTTCAGTAGCTACCTCTTTAGGGGTTAGGGTTACAAGTAAGCTAGAGGTATTGTCCACCTAAACTATGAACTGCTACTGGTCTCATGTATTGCTAAGGTGAGGTGCTAGAATTGTCTTCCAATCAGTATTATATATAGGATATTGCAATCAGTGGTGGCCGGCATGGATCCGGGGAGGCGGGGTGGGGGCAGGCCCGATACAGCCAGCCAAACATTCATGCACACTCACAAAGTGTGCTCACCGCTCCCCCTGCTCCCTTTGTATGAGCAGACCCACCCTGCAAAGCTGTGGCAGCAGGACAAAATAAAATGATAATAACCTCGAGTTATTATAATTTTATTTTTCCTTTACTTCACTGCTGCACAGCAGTGAGGCGACGCTCCTCTACCTTAGTGGAGGCGCCACCACTGATTGCAACATAGTTAAAATAAATGTACTTTCTAAATTTCTTTATCTGTTTCGGGCAATTCCATTCCATGCCAGTGATTCTTCTTTTAAATGGATAGATGGGATTATTAACAGTTTTATTTGGCAGTACAAGAGGCTAGACACTCTATCCACCTCATGAAGCTTCCATTTAATTGGGCCAGTTCGTTACTGCCAGATTTTTAAACCTATTTTTGAGCTGCATTTGGTACACACATTCAGAACTTACTGACAGATTATTGTCCCAACTCCAGTGTTCTAGGATCTCAATTGGCTGTAGGGCCTGACTGGAAGCTTTTATTATGTAGACTTAATGACCCAAATTACTTTAAGTAGGTGCTCTTCAAGATAATTACGAATATACAAAAAATATGAGGTGAGATGTGTTAGGAATTTGATGTTCCAATGGTTCATTACTTTACACCACTTTGATGTAATACAAATTCTCCTTCTATATTTCATGATACTGTAGCTAGACTATGGTATGATCACAGAATTAAAACTGTTGGGCAGCTGTATGATCAGCATGGTCTATTTGTGTTTGCTACATTACAAATACTCTATGACCTTCCTCAACAGTTATTCTTTAAATATCTACAAATTTGCAATTATTTTGCACAAAATCCTAACTATGTTATAGAGGTTAGTGAACTGGAAATTTTGGTATATTTCTATAACACTGAGAGCAAGATGATTATTAGTCAATTATAAAGAATTATAAATAGATATAGAGAAGATGATTTGGCCATTTTGGCATGTCAATGGAGCTGTAAGCTAGGTCAGACAATTCAAGACGAGGATATCTTGGACTCTCTCAAAAGTATTAGTACCTTGGTTATATCAGGTAGCTTAAAGCTTCCACACTTTAAGCCCCTCTGCAAGCAACATTATACGCAAGAGATTAATGAGTGGTCTGAAAAGAGCCCAAGCACTAGACGTAGTTGTCCAAGGTGCAGGTTACTAGGGGCGGATATTGTGCATATGTTTGCTAGATGCCCGTTTTTAAGAGAGTACTGGTAAGATATTGCTCAGCTACTTTCTCAATATTTGGGATTTCTGGTTTATCTGTCTACTGTTGCAGGGATTCTGCGGAGTCACAGAACTATGCTTGGGATTATGGAACCTTAGTAGGCAGGGACTGAGTCATCCTACCACCTAAGTACCCATGAGCACGGGACCAACTAGCTGTAGTGTCTCACTTGCCCTCCTACTCACTCACAGAAGAACAAGTGATTAGAAACCCCAGAACACAACTCTCCCGACCCTTTCAGGAATCGTGGTTGCAGGACACACCCTTTCGCTCACACACTCGTACTAGTCCACAATAAGTTCTGACAGAGACACGAGAAAAGTTTAAAATGTTTATTTTAACGATTGTGCTCTACTATGCAGTATACGTGCCACAACAAGTAGGAAAATGCCTAACACAAATACGGTAAGAATAGCAAGTAGTCTGTAATTCATAAAAGGAGCTATCATTATATACAACAGTATTACCTAACCTCCCTCCCCTTCTACACAAGCAAAATGATTATATATCAGAAGATCTCCAGGTGTTAGCAGCAGACCCGGTACCTCAGTATACACAGATGAAAGCTCTACATCTCGGGTGCTGTCACAATCTTTTCCGTGGAAAGGTCCCTCTCCAAGTGTGTGTTATTTATCTGTGCATATCAATATGACAAAAAGTACGTGTTCCCAAACAACAGCTGCATTTGCTTTTCGTCTAGGTGCTAGGGCCTGACCAGAACAGAATAACAAAGGGCATTGTTCTTCGACCTTGTCTACATGTTCAGACTATATCCCCGGAAAGAACAGAATGCAAAAACAAGAGTGTGTTCGTGTGAAAGTACATTGTGGCACAAAACAAAATATATCTGTAGAGTAACGTGTGCAAAGCAGAGGACAGTCTGCAACGTGCTCATGCTACTATATGGAAAACGACAATGGGCCTGGAAGAGACTTATGACACTACTAAAGATATAATGTTGGCTTGCAAACCAGATGTCAGTCTTCAGCCGTCTTCAGCAGTCTATAATCATCTCCATTACACTACGCTTATGTGTTGCAATGGATTAGTGCCCCTCTGTCTCCCCCAAGGGCATGTCAATGGTGAGCACTGTTCTGTCCGATTTATGAACTGGAGACTGTAATCTTGAGGCTAAAAAGTAATAAGGAACAGGAGCGACTCAATTATATATGGGCCACAATATGTCTGTGTTGATCTGAGATTGTGCTAAATTTCTTATCTTTTTAGTCTGCTTTTGTACCTGACATCTACGTTCACCCTGTCCATAGTTAAGAATGTTTTTCAATATGTGTCGAATCATGATTAGATTGTCATAATGTAAAGTCGTAATGAAATCTACTCTGTAACCGTATAGATAATATTTCTTTTTAAATGCTTTTCTAGCTATTAACACTGAGTGGAAGTGCCAAACACCATAACCTCAGCCACTATTTCCCATTCCTGGCTGCCAGACATTGTTCCATGGGTTGGGATTGGAATGTATTCAATTCAGGACTCCAAGAGATGTTAAACAGCTCAAGGGTAGTACAGACACACAACAGAGGCCACTTTTGAGCACACTTTTCTTTTTAACAAGTTCTTCATCTTTCCCCTTACAAAGTTCACAACGTTAGAAAGAGATTATACAAATTTGATGTGCATATATCTTAGCAATTTTATCTGCCTTTAGTTCACTGTTAAAATCCAGGTAGATGCATAGTGCATCATTCGTAATAAAGTTGGATCTTGCAAGTGATACTTCACCTCTGATACATAATCACAAAAAAGTGATGTTGAATCTGACTTTTCAACGTAGACAACACCATGATGTGCCATTAAAGATAGATTAAGAAGTGAAACAGAATGAAGATTCAGTAGTTTCCCAATGTATTACCTACCTCAGCTCCGACTCTAGCTATCTTTAGAAATGATTATAATTTTGTTCCAGTATGTACAGTTTCAAAATGAAAATTATTCATATGTAAATCATTGGACATGTCAGTCAGGAGCAAACATGGAATGCTAGCCAATAAACTCGGGTTACACATAATGACTGCTTTGATAAAATAAGTAGTACTTAGTTCAAGGAATTTGTGACTGCTTGTCAATATTCTATAAAATACTCATCCTCTTGCATATTCTGCAGCTATTCTTAGCTAGCATACGAGAACAGGAAATTAAAGGTCTAGCATGGGTTAACCACGGGTAGACAGTCTGTAAACAGGCACTTTAGGAAATAAATATGAGTATTTTGCTTATAAAGGGTGAATGGGCCAAAATAATACCATCGTATTCTCATAACAGTTTTTGCCCAAGCTCTCTGAGCTACAATCATTGGAACTACAGAACAGGCTCCTAATATAAATGTAGCAGACTTCAATTCATATGAAATATTTAAAACACACAACAAAATGTCCAGACTAACTGAACAACCTAAGCTGATTTATAACTGTCTGATGCACAACACCATTTTGTGGTCACAAACCCTGTGATTTGCAGAATCACACAGTTTCTGACCTCAAAATGTGATTTTATTAGCTACTAAACCCATTTTGTGATTTGGAATGCCTTTTTGAATTGCAAAATAGATTTACCAACTTGGTCTGATTTGCAACTAGGAAAGGACAATAATAGGGTGCTCCCTCCTAATTGGGAATCACAATGAGATGGATCAATGGTTTGTGACCATAACTGCAGTCTCAAACCACTGATAAGTTACCTACTTTTCAAAAGAGGTTTTATCACAGGGTGAGTGGCAGGTAAGGAATTGGTAAGTAGATCCAGGAAATGGATTCATAATGCTCACCAAATTTCATATCACTAATGGATACACCAACTGTGATGGAACTACAGGTCATGCAAGCAGAAGGCAATTCAGTGCTAGCTCCTGTGCTTGGTATGGTGATATGGAAAGGGAGGATATTGACACAGTCCCAGCAGAATGTGTAAGGCAGCAATGGGAAGTCTGGGAAACCATGAGTTGCAGGTTGGCATGTGCTGCCATTATTGAAACATGTGGGAGAAAGGAGGCGAGTAAGCCCATTTGGAAAAGGGAAGTTGTCCCCATTAGATATCTCCCTCTTGAAGGTTGTGTCAAGTGACCTCGGCTGGAAAAGTTAGTGGTCCAGTGGGCCATTGACTTCTTCCCCAATGCATTCCCAAATGGGAAACATTTTTTTAAAAAGCAGTACTGGTTCCTTTAAACAACATGGTGTCAGACGCTGGGCATTAGGGTCCTGCTTAACACTAGGAAATGGGGAGTGATATTCATCATCATAATCATAAAAATTGTTTATTTCGGAAAATTCTTTCCTTGAAAACTCAATACAACATATACAATTCATTAGTAAAAGGATTGACCGCTAGACAATATATTTGCAAATTCATTATCCTAGAATAAACTTTAGAGAAGACGCATGTGTTCACAAAAACCAAATATAAAGTGTTTCATTGATTTTGAAATGTTAAAATCTTTAAGAATATCATATCATGAGATTTAAAAACAATGATTCATCAATACTATGTTTCCATTAGGAGCTGTACTCTGAGCAACCAGACAGACAACAAATATGTAGACATGCAATATGCAACTAAAGTGCAAGTGTCAGATCACAGAATTCCTAGTGTTTCACTGTGTCGTGTAAAGCCAATACTCTTGTATAGTGGAACTATCTATTTTTTCTATTGTGAGACATACTCCTTGCGGTAGAAAATGATAGGAGCCACCATCTCTGTCTCAGTAATTTGAGAGGGGCATTTGTCTGAATTATCTACTAGGTTTCTACAGTTTTTACAAAAGCTCTTGGTGTTCAAGGTACCATATCTAAACTGTAGATATAGATTCTTAGCTAGGGAGGTATTTATAATCCATAAAGTGTACTAAGGATGGTACCATTTTAAAATCAAGAAAAGTGTCCAAAATACCTTCACTTTTGCAGTTCCGAAAACTCTCCTCCATCAGAAAGTTCCAGTACTTTTCTTTGATTAATTACCTGGAAACAATGGCCATCTCTTCAGGGTGCTTACAGAACTTTCCTATTCTCAAACTGGTCAATGTGGATTTAATGTAGTTCAGCCGCGGTATCTTTGCACTGTCAATACAGCGGAGAAGTTCTCCTAGGTCAACTCGGTAAAGGGCCAGCTCATCTGTTGTCCACAGATGATGCCAGTAAAGAATTGGGTGACTGTGTACCATTTGTGTGATAGCCTTATGGCTCTTACACACAAAAGGAGGTAGGAAAGTGTATACTGGAGGTGGCACATGCTCAGTGAGTAAAAACTGCCCTCACTCACAAAATTGTGACATGCTTCATCATCGGGCTTGCTAACTGATACCCCTGCGCAGACCAACGCCCGGGGTTGAGAAAAAGGGAAGGGGAGACAATACAAACATAGAGTTTTGGGATCACCAAAAAAAGTGCAGTCAGTGAAGATTAAAACTAGCTTGAAATGTGCCCCTGATTCCAATTTTATTCCTGGGCCACCCGGGTAGGGTTAAAAACATGAAGGATGGTGGTGTTAGGAGTAAATTAGGAATCCTTCACCTCTCCTTACTGCAAAGGTTTTGACATGTTTCTGCCGCTGTCACTGTGCCCACAGTGTCTGGTCACTCCGGCATTCACCAGGACCTCCAGGATCCCAAAACCCAACACCCTCTGATCCTGATTTAGGGATCTCTGGGTTTTTTCCTTTCCAGAATAGGGTTTACCAAACACACACTCTCTCCATAATCTTTAGGAAGGATGGAGGGGGGAGATCTTCCATTAGATCACCTTACTCTCCGCATATAATGTATAAAAACAAACAACCCTTTCCATAGGAGTGCGTGCCCCCATATCACTCAGCATCCGTACATATCCATACTGCCTACAGCACCCAGTTGGCTCACTTATAAGCTCATCACCCAAATCAGACTATTCATTAGGGAGTGTTGGACTTGGCCCTTTTTGCAGGGTCATCCCTAAACTTTTTGCCTTTCTCCTAGCCTTTTTCTGACATGGTGTTGGTGGTTTTAGGACTCTGGGCACTTTAGCACTGCTGTTCAGTGTAAAGTGCATGTGCTCTCTGTGTTACTTATGGTAAGATTGGTCTACACCTGTTTGGCATATTTAATTTACCTGTCAGTCCCTTGTTAAGTGGTATCTCATATACCCAGGGCTGGAAAATTAAATGCTACCGGTGGGCTTGCAGCGCTGATTGCGCCACCCACCAAAGTAGCCTTTCAAATCTGTCTCAGGCCTCTGCCATTGCAGGGCCTGTGTGCGCAGTGTTACTGCCGCTGTGACGTGGCACCTAAAGTGTGTGCCATGTCTGTGACCCCCCCTTTTACTACATGTCAGTCACCCCTAAGGTAGGCCCTAGCTAGCCCTATGGGCAGGGTGTATTGTAGGTAAAAGGTAGGACATGTACCTTAAGTGTGTGACATGTCCTGGTAGTGACAAACAGCCATTTTGGTTTCTCACTACTGTGAGGCTGCCCTCCCATAGGAATGCATTGGGGATTCCCTGATAAGTGTTTCAGTGGTAATTCCTGATATGAGAGGAGCAGCGTGGTCAAGTTTGGTATATTTGGAATAGTGATAATAAATGCTACGCAATGGTGTGCGCAGATTTATTATAACTATTTTAGAAATGCAGCTTTTAGAAGTTGGCATTTCTGTGTGCTATGTGTCTGCCTGCCTGATGTGAATTGCATGGCTGGCTTTTGAGTGACAGGGGCTGGTGAGGTGTGTGTGGCTCCAGGAGGGGCAGGGTGAGTCAGCGCTAGGCTGAATGGGACATCTGCATTTGGAGTAGTGGGAGGAGAAGTCCCTGCTCCCTGAATAGGTCTGTGCCTAGCCTGTACAATGCTGGCTCCGCCCCCTGTGGTGTGTCTGATCACAAAGCCCCCACCTGACAAAGGGGAAGAGGAGCCCTGTAAACAGAGTGCTCCAAAAAAAAACAGAACCAGTTGGGACTGGTTCCCCCAAGCCCTGTGCCAGTGCAGACAAAGGAGAAATGAAATATAAATATAGGGGCTGTGACCCATGAAAATGTTGTGCTTTTTGTGCTTCCAGGCGACTTGTTGCTGCTGGGCTCCAGGAGGAACCGCCACGAGGGACTGCCTCCCTGCTGGAGGGCCCTGTGAGCTGGCCTGCCTAGGCCCAGCCTTTGCCCTAGGACTTTTGGGGCAAGAGGAGAGGACTGCTCCTGTGACTTGGCACACCTTTGGTGCCCAACTTGCCTTCTGAGCCTCGTAGCTCTTAGCGCCTCGTGAGCGATGAAATTTGGCTCCCGGAGGAGCGCTGAAGCGTCTCAGCGCGGAGCCGAGACTGGTTTCGAGGTAATCCTGATGTGGGGATTCCCCCGCATTGCTGGCTTTTAGCGGGAGCCCACCCCGCGTTTTGCTGATTTAAGCGGGTGCCCACCCCGCGGTTGTGCTTTTAGCGGGAGCCCACCCCGCAATTGTCTTTATTTTGAAGGGGGTGCCCACCTCGCACTTAGCTGCCGAGAAGAGGAGAAGCGGCCGCCGTGATCGTGCGGCGACCAGGAAGCCAGGCAAGCGACTTCGCCTAACTCTGGGCGGGGCCAAACAGGAAGAGGCTGCCGAGGCCGCCAATAGCAGCGCGGCCGGCCGGAAGACCGGCCAAGTGGTAGCCTGTGGTTGAGCGGGGCTCCTGTGAGCTGGGGAGAGCCCCGCGGAGTCGAGAAGGCGGCATTCTTGAGCGGGACTCCCGCGAGCTGGTGGGAGCCCGTGCCCACAAGAAGCAGTCCAGAGAGGTCCTGGCAGAGCGGGGACTGTTGAGGCACATTGCCGGTGCCTGTCCCCTGCTGGAAGGAGTCCGGTGACCAGAGGAGTCTGCACGAAGCCCCGGTGAGTGGGGATGAAGTCGTTTTTATGGCTGTGGTGCCGATCGAGGGCACCAGGAGGAGTCCTAGAGGGGAGCTCTCAAGCGGCACGGTGGTGCCGGTGCCATTTTCCTAAAGGGGGCAATTTTATGAGTAGAGTCCCCAAGGGGGGCTCCCCCAGGCACAGTGGTGCCCGCGCCCATTTCCAGCTGCACCGCGAGAGAGAGTGGGCAGCTGCAACATTGGGAGCGTTTTGTTTTGGATGAGAAGGAGGGGGTGAGTTGCACCCCGCGCCCCAGCGCATCTGCGCATTCTGATTTCGCTGCATTGGCAGCTACGCCCTGACCTTTTTGGACACAGGGCATTGGAGCCCCTAGAGAAGGCCAGTTGGCCTGGGGGTCAGGTTTATGTTGGTAGGGCGCAAAGCCCTAATGTGATGCTTACTGTATAATGTATTTTATGCTATGAGATTTATGCGTAATGTGATGCCAAATGTCATGCTATGATATTTCAGGATGGTGTCTAATGCTAATGTGATAATGCTTAGGTCATTATGGTACCAGTAGTTACTGGTTATGTTTTATATTTACTTACCTGTTCTGATGGTTCTGACGGTTGCCCGATTGGCCCTGTCCTGTGTATAATCCCCTGTGAATATTGCCTAGTGCCAGTTGGCACAGTGTAAATGTGTGATTATGTTTCTAATGTGTTTATGATAATACAAAGGCTATTTTTTATATAACCTTGTGTGGAGTTCCTTTTGTGGTGTGCCTAGTGTGTTGCTGCTGTGTGTGTGTGTTGCGCAAACGCTTTACACATTGCCTCTGGGATAAGCCTAACTGCTCGTGCCAAGCTACCAAGGGGGTGAGCAGGGGTTATCTTCAGCGTCTAACTCCCTTGCCCTGACTAGAGTCAGGGCGGAGTCAATTTTAAAAATGAGAGCGGTAGGTCAGAAGTTTAGCCTCTGTCTGATCAACTGCAGATCTCTGAGGAGACATAAACATGAAATTCATGACCTTCTGGCTGATGATCAGACAGATGTGTTATTTCTTACAAAAACCTGGCTAAATGAGGATTCCATGCCAGAAATCCTCGAGGCGGTCACCAATGGTTTTGGAATAGTCAGAATTGATCGTCCCACTAATAGGGGAGGAGGGATTGCTATCATTCATAGGCTAGCTATTCAGTGTACTCTTGAGCGGGCAGACACTGTGGATAGCGAAGCTGGCTTCTTCTCTATTATGGTTTCCACGAACTACATCATAAAAGGGTTTCTGATTTACAGACCCCCTGGCCCTTTTACGCGTTTTACATTAGCATCATGGAGCAACTGATTCAACCTGCACTGTGTTATGAGAAACTCCTGGTGTTGGGGGATCTGAATCTTCATTTTGACGAGATGACAAACATTGGGGTGCAAGAGTTCTGCCAGGAAATGGCAGCTCTTCAATTGACACTTAAATCGGTGCTCCCCACCCACCAATTGGGCCATCTACTTGATCCGATCTTTGCTAACTGGGATGCCTTAGAAACTGGGCCCCCGGTTCCTGTCCCGTGGTCGGATCATTTTTGGTTCCTTTTACTGCCTGGATGCCTCACTCTCATTCTCAGGAGAAACTGGGCATTAGGAAAAAGCATAGGAAGTGGGCTACGTTTTCACAAGAGAAGTTCAATCTGGCCCTCCAACAGGGTGGGCCACCTGGAGGCACAAACATTGATTTGGCCTGTGAAGCCCTGGACAAACGTATCATGGAGGCATTAGACAGTAACGCCCCGTGGTCCTTGAGAGCACCTGGTAGACAATGTAAATCTGCACCCTGGTTTGGCAGTGAGCTTAGAATAGCCAAATCAGCTTGTAAACGCCTGGAGAGAGCATGGAGGAGAGATTTCTCAGTTCTTAGGAAAGGGGAATATAAAGCCAGCCTGAAGATCTATCACTCTCTTATAAGGAAGGCTTGGGCTGCTTACTACAGTGAGAGTATTGAAACAGCGGAGAACTCCTCAAAGGAACTCTTTACTATTTTCAAGGAGATCTTGTCACTTGCCAGAACCACAGCCCCGACCACCAGCTCTATGGACTCTTGCAATCTGGTGGCCGACTTCTTTGCGGAGAAAGTGGGGAAGATTTACTCGACCTTCCCTGTTGAAGCACGTAATGGGTGCGGGGAGGGTAAGGTGACGCCCAATTTAGGGGAGGCAGAATGTCTTCGCGAATTTGCGGTTCCCCCTTGTGATTCTCTCACTAGCGTAGCCCTAAGCATCAAGTCTGGCTCACCCAGAGACCCTGCGACCCCTAAGGTGCTAAGAGGGAGCCTTGAGATACTTGAGCCTTATATAAGGCACCTTCTTGAGCTCTCCTTTACCACAGGAACGGTCCCGACAAGATGGAAAGAGGCGATCGTCCTCCCATTAAAAAAGAGGCTAGATGTTAGCATGAGCCAACTGGAGAACCTACGTCTGATTTCTCTGCTACCATATTTCGCCAAAATTGCAGAGAAGGTGGTTAATACCCAATTGACAGCTCACATTAGTAAACACAGCCTGCTTCACCCCACTCAATCGGGGTTCCGAACATCTTATTCCAGCGAATCGGCGCTGCTTCTCTCCACCGAAATTATCCGCAAATATGTAGATGCGGGACAAACGGTGGCCTTAGTCCTACTCGACCTCAGCGCCGCATTTGACACGGTGGCTCATCCAACCTTACTTCAGCACCTGAGGAAAGGAGGTTTGGCGGACCGAGCCATGGAATGGCTTGAGTCCTTTCTACACGAGAGTAGTTTCCAGGTGTCGCAGGAACCTTACTACTCTAAAAGTATCAAGCTGAACCAAGGGGTCCCACAGGGCTCCACCCTTAGCCCCACCCTCTTTAATCTCTACATTACCCCTTTGGCAGAGATTATTGAAAAATTTGGGGTTAGTGTTGTGTCTTACGCTGACGACACACAATTGGTGGTGTCCCTAACACAAGAATATGAGAAGGCAGCCATCAATTTCTCGACGTGCCTTCAAGAACTGGCGTCTTGGATGGCTGACAACTGCCTTAAGCTTAATGGTAACAAAACTGAAGTTCTTGTGATAGGTAAAGCTCCCACTATCTGGTCATCAGCTTGGTGGCCGCAGACACTGGGACCTACCCCGTCCCCCTGTGATCAGGTAAAGAATCTTGGGGTGTGGCTGGATTCCAAGCTTTCCTTTGATAATCACACTAGGCGCGTGGCGGGAAATGTTTCGGGGTCATGTGAGGTCTCCGGAAGACCTTGGATGTACTGCCAATTTCAGCAAGGAAAACTATGGTCCACGCTCTGGTGACGTCACGCATGGATTATGAAAACGTCCTGTATTTGGGAGCTAGTTCCAAATGTGTGCAGAGGCTCCAACGCATTCAGAATGCTGCGGCTCGTCTCGTTTTAATGTTACCCAGGACAGCCTCTTCCAACAAGGCCCTAGCTTCCCTTCACTGGCTCCCGGTTAGGGAACAAATCCTGTTCAAGGCTATGTGTGTGAGCCATCGCATTTTACAGAGAAAAGGACCCACCTACCTGCATGACTTTCTCA
This sequence comes from Calotriton arnoldi, assembly GCA_963921515.1. NCBI lineage: Eukaryota > Metazoa > Chordata > Amphibia > Caudata > Salamandridae > Calotriton > Calotriton arnoldi. Next base: position 60,714 of record CAWUFW010021758.1, on the reverse strand, counting down.
CCCCATACTCTCCGACCCGCTGTTTGAGATCTAGCGGGACAGGGCAGGTCAGCATCCCGAACATCAGGAGAGCGAGGATGGGTGGTCGCTCCTTTCGTTTCCTGGCTGCCAAACATTGGAATAAACTCCCCCGGGGCTCCGGCTGGAGTCTGCGGAGACACTCTTTCGTAAAAACTAAAAACCTGGCTCTTTCCTTCTTTGAGTTCTCTTGTTTAATCGCTTGTTTCCTTTGCCCGCAACCTGATCTGTGCCGCAGCGCGGGGACACACTGGTTAGTGTAACCAAGCGCTTTATAAGCTTGTTATTATTATTATTAGAGTGGTGGTTTCTCCCTGGCTTAGGCGCAAGCCCTAGCCAACCAGAAATCCCATTTCTAACAGGGAGCAATGTCCCCTTTATATAACACACAGGAGTCCATTCCATCCATATCCAGATAGCGTCACTGAAACGTGTCTACTCAAGCAAAACATGGGCTATCACTCACCGAGTTCCATTGAGCGAGTTGCTGGAACGAGCGAGGTTTTGGGAGCGGCCCCCTGTAGTCACACTCTACATGGAGACAAAATATGTACATTTTGATGTTATTGATAAAAAGCACCCCTGCAGATGTTTCAAGGGGTCATATAACTCTGGTAGTGGCTAGCTGTTTCACACCACTGTCGCCGTGATGGAAGTGACCAACGATATTACTGACCGTGTGGTAGCCAGGCTAGCCTCCACCACCAGCTGCCTTAATTTCATCTCAGTTTTCTACATGCCCTAGTATGGTGTGAGTCTAGGATTCTATAGAACCCGATCGGGTATCCCGGTGTGATCGATGGTGCCTACACCCGGAGTCTTGTATATCAATGGTTAGAGTGTCCCAATCGTACAGACGTTCCCGTACCCCCAGATCATCTTAAAGGCGCTTTGCCCGCTCGGGTCTATCATCCTGTGGAGCCCACCCCCGACTCCTTACTTCCTCAAGGTAGGTCCGCTGCCTGGAAATTCTCCGTCTCTCGCTGAGAAGGTGCTGAGGTACTACTTTCGTCATTCTCTATATTGGGCACCTTGTTCCGGTCATGTGAGGAAGCGTGACCCCACGTGATCCTGATGTAATGACGTCATTGAACCCGACTCCGCAATAATTTAAATTCGTTTCCCCATATCATTGTTTTTTTTAGAATAAAAAAATCATCAACAACTTTATTAAGATATTGCCAACTCATCAAAAAGGCATGGAGCATGAGATCCGCTCCCAGGTGGTTCTATAGCTTCTTGTGGCACTGTGGTCTCGCCTATATTAATAAAAAGGCACAATCAGGAAACCAAACGTAGTGTGTAATTAATACAAGGTAACCCTGGTGTATCGGATCTCTGTATTTATAGAGGACTGTGTTCATGTATCTCCTACACCTAGCAGAAGCACTTGTAACATAGTCAAAGAACATGGTCATTTACCCATCCTTTTTCACTCTTCTCTAGTTCACTAAGGGGATGATATTCATGGGGTCAAGAGACCTGTAATCAGTGTGTTGTTAAAGAAATATATAAAAATATATATAAAAAGGGATATCAAACCACCTTCTGCCCGGATAGAACCAATCACTTCTTCTACAGGATCATTATCAAGTCAGGGTATTACAAGGGATGTCATCATTCAGTCCCACCTCATGGCTTCATAATCTGTAGACCCACTTCTGTTCCCTAAGCAGGAGTAACCTCTTTATGTCTCCAGTGGAATTATTGATCTTAGGTTTTATCTAGCACTGTCCAGGCAAGGTCATTCACTGTATGGTGTTCCTCTATGTAGTGTGCCGTAAATTTAGTGTTTGACCTGAGGCATCTAATGGTGCTCCTGTGTTCCATGATGTGTACTTTCACCTTCCTAGTCGTCATGCCTATGTATTGTTTTCTGCATGGACAAAATATTAGGCAGATAGGTAGATTACGTTTTCTGAATTGTAATTGTATGGACCTTCTGCTCCCACAGGTAAGTGAGGTCATCATCAATACTCTTGGAGTCCTTCGTCAGGTGGCAAACATCACATGAGCCACATCTTGTGTGTCCTGTTACTGAGGTGTTGTCCAACCGACCTTGGGTTCTATCCAGCCTAGTAACTTGGGGCCGAGTGTGCACCAATACATTTTAAGGTAACGCTTCTTTTATAGGAGAATAAAGGTTTCTCCATGTTGAGGCCGTTGGAGTTCAAGATCCGCTAGTTTTTTAGTATCAGGCATTTAATGTGGTGTGAAGCTATGTTAAAGGTGGTAACGCAAACTGTATTGGAAACCGTTGGTTTTTCCACCTTCTCCAACAGACCCTCCCTGTTGGCATTCAAGGCTCTTTTTCTTTCTCCTTTTACCACTTTCTACGGATATCGTCTATTCTGGAGTTTCTTGGTTAAAAGTGCTGCTTCATCTACAAAATCTGTTTTGTCTGTGCAATTCCTCTGGATGCGGAAGAATTGCCCCACCGGTAGGTTCTCTCTCAGAGATTTCGGATGGAAACTCTCGAATGAAAGCAGGGAGTTTTTGTCTGTAGGTTTGTGATAGACACAGGTGGAAAGACCCCCTCCTTCAGGTTCAATGACAAAATCCAAGAACAGCAGTTCTGTTTTGGTGATGATCGATGTAAAATGTAGTAACGGGTTCCGGCCATTCAACCACTCTAGAAACTTGCATACTGTTGATTCATCACCCCTCCATATTACTAGGACGTCATCGATAAATCCACGCCACAGGTTGATGCGTTGGAACCAAGCGCTTCCCTCGTTGTAGATAGGCTATTTTTCAAAAGCCCCGACGTACAAGCCTGCCAAGCTTGGGGCGAAGATACTCCCCATGGTAGTACCATGGATCTGTAGATATATGGTACCCTCAAACTCAAAGAAGTTCTTCGCATGAGCAATCTCCGCCAAATTCTAGATGAACGCCCGAGGTGTTTTATACAGCCATTCCTCTGCATATAAGAGATCCTCCAGCATCCTCAGTGTTTCTCTCTGGGGGATGTTCATGTAGAGTGACTCAATGTCAAGGCCCAACAGATATTTGTTTCGGGGGTCAAACTCTAACTTCTTTATCAGATTCAATATATCCTGTGTGTCCTGCAAGCAAGCTTCCATCTTCTGCACCAGGGGTTTGAGGTAAAAATTGCAAAACTGTGATAAGGGTTCCAATATGGACCCAATCCCCGATACAATCGGTCTCTCTGGAGGTGGTCTCATGGGCTTATGTATCTTCTGGAGTATATACAAGTATGGTATTACTGGTTGGTCCTTGTTCAGGTAGTCTGCTTCTTGTTGAGAGATCCAACCATTGGCCAGACCCTCCTCCACTATGGAGCATATCTCTTTCCTGATTTCTACTGTGGGGTCCCTCCTGAGGATGCTGTAATTTCTCTGGTCGGATGATAAATGTAGGCACTCATCTGTGTATGCCTTTTTATCCAGGATGACAATGGCACCCCCTTTATCCGCTGGTTTTATCACCAGCGTAGGGTTTTCTCTCAGTTGCTGCAACGCTTCCTTCTCATCATTGCTCAAGTTCCTAAAGGACCAGTTCTGTGATTTGCTCTGGTCCTCAAAATCATGAATCACTGCCTGCTCAAAAGTGGCCACTCAAGAGATAGTGTCGCAAAAGGAGGCGTAAATTTGGATTTTGAGCGTAGCGGTGTGTCACCAGTTGGTGTCTCCCTTTCCTCCTTTCCTTAAAAAAAGACTCTCAGTCTGATGTTTCTGAAGAACACTGCAAGTTCCTGCTGTATTTGAAAATTGTTTAGCATGTTTGTAGGGACAAAACCTAATCCCTTTTTCAAGAGCTTCTCTTCTGGTGGGGTTAATGGTGTGTCCGTCAGGTTTATCAATAGTGACCCTCCCTGCTTGTGCCCAGGATTAGATTCTGTGCCATACACCTGGTGACCCATTGGTCCAGATCCTCCCAGGTTACTCTCTGCTGTCCTTTCTGTCTCCCTCTGCCCCTTCCTCTGCCTAAAAAAGGTGGTTGTGGCTGAAGGATATAGAAAATGATGAAAGTAGTAGCTCGCCACCTTCACGGTGAGAGATGGAGAATTTCCAGGCAGCGGACCTATCTTGAGGAAGTAAGGAGTCTGGGTGGACCCCACGAGACACTAGACCCCAATGGGCAAAGTGCTTTTAAGATGGATCTGGGGGTACGGGAATGTCTGTACAATTGGGACACTCTAACCAATGATATACAAGACTCCGGGTGTAGGCACCATCGATTACACCGGGATACCCGATCGGGTTCTATCGAATCAGAGACTCCCACCATACTAGGGCATGTAAAAAACTGAGATGAGATTAAGGCAGCTGGTGGTCGAGGCTAGCCTGGCTACCAAAAGGTCCGTAATATCGTTGGTCATTTTCATCACGGCGACAGTGGTGTGAAACAGCTTGCCACTACCAGAGTTATATGACCCCTTGAAACATCTGCAGGGGTGCTGTTTATCAATAACATCAAAATGTATATATTTTGTCTCCATGTAGAGTGTGACTACAGTGGGCTGCTCCCAAAACCTCGCTAGTTCTAGCGACTTGCTCAATGGAACTCAGTGAGTGATGGACCGTGTTTTGCTTGAGTAGACGCGTTTCAATGACGCTATTTGGGTATGGATGGAACGGACTCCTGAGTGTTATATAAAGTGGACATTGTTCCCTAATGAATAGTCCGATTTGGACGATGAGCCTATAAGTGAGCCAACTGGGTGCTGTAGGCAGTATGAATATGTACGGATGCTGAGTGATATGGGGGCATGCGCTCCTATGGAAGGGTTGTTTGTTTTTATACATTATATGCGGAGAGTAAGGTGATCTAATGGAAGATCTCCCCCCTCCTTGTTTCCTACAGATTATGGAGAGAGTGTGTGTTTGGTAAACCCTATTCTGGAAAGGAAAAAACCCAGAGATACCTAAATCAGGATCAGAGGGTGTTGCGTTTTAGGATCCTGAAGGTCCTGATGAATGCCGGAGTGACCCAACACTGTGGGCACAGATACAGCAGCGGAAACATGTTGACACGTTTGCAGTAAGGAGGGGTGAAGGGTTCCTAATTTTCTCCTATCAACACCATCCTTCACGTTTTTAACTCTAGCCAGGTGGCCCAGGAATAAAATTGGAATCAGAGGCACATTTCGAGCTAGTTTTAATCTTCACTGACTGCACTTTCTTTGATGATCCCAAAACTCTATGTTTGTATTGTCTCCCCTTCCCTTTTGCTCCACCCCGGGTGTTGGGCTGTGCAGGGGTGTCAGTTAGCAAGCCCGATGATGAAGTATGTCACAATTTTGTGAGTTAGGGCAGTTTTTACTCACTGAGATGTGCCACCTCCAGTATACACTTTTCTACTTCCTTTTGTGTGTAGGAGTCATTGACTGGGGAGGTCGGGGTAGGAATGTAACCTCTCCCACCTTCTTGTTGTGTGCATGATAGCCTTATGGACCAGATTTAAATACATTGGGATGAGTGGGGTACCCTTGAGGAGAGCCAGCAGGGATCTGAGTGCACTATTCTCAGTGACAGAGAAAATATCACACACAGTTTGTGCATAGCTCTGCTCCATATAAAGCTTTTCCCAATGCCCTGATTGGTTTCCATGGCATGCAAAATTGCCCTTGAGACTGCACATTATACAGTCTTGTGAGCTAACCTGTTGTAAAGTTGCTTGACTTTTCTGTAGCTGCAGGGTCCAGGACAAATTATGGATTAGCTTTAGTTCCAAATAATCTCATCTGTGTCTATCCACATTCGCATATTAGGGGTCTTTGTACTGCTAAAGAACATATATTTAATCTTGTTAGGATTAAGTTCCATCTCCCTCCCTTTGCAAAATAACTCAAAGGCATTTAGGAACTGCTGGAAGGCCAAAGGGGGGAACAGAAAAAGGGTGTCATCCGCAAACAATAGGGCAGGTATCCTCTTCTCTCCCATTTGTGGTGCGTCACAGCCATTACTTTCCAGCCAGCTCACCACATTATTGATGAACAAGGATAATATAATTGTGGGCCAAAGCACATCCTTGTCTAACTCCCTTTAGGTTGTGGTGGGATTGTTAAGTTGCCCTCCAGTATCCCATCTTTTCCGTGAGTAATTACTAGCATTTAGCTGTATCAGTATGGACAATAGGTTAGGGGGAAGTCCTATGTCATCCAGAATTGCCCACAGCTTGTTTCTTAGGATCCGATCAAAGGCAGAGAATAATCAATGAAGGCCACATACAAGTGACTCCCATTGAATAACGTGGTCCACCAATATATATTACAAAGGCGAAAGACCTGATCAAGAGTACTCATTTTTAGATCTGAATCCGGCCTATCAGGATGATAAGATATCGTTTTCCACAATCTTCATCCCCTGGCATGTCACTGTGTAGTTTATATAAGCTGCTAAAGTGGTATACCCAGTGATGTGGTTGAGCAGAGTATTCAAGTACTTTGGTAGACTATATCCCAAAAGAACTTATTTTTGGAATTAGCAGCAATAATCAAGTTTTCGCAAATTAAGGGGCCTATTAGAATATCTGGCGGATCGCACCCGCCGGGCCGGCGGTGGCGATCCGCCCGCCAAATATCCTTTTTCACCCCCACCATATTAGCATGGCGAGGGGCACCGCGGCAGACGGAAAGACCGTCCGCCGCTTTTCCGCCGGTCGGAATGCCGGCCGGGCGGAAAAGGCAGACAACATGGTGGCGATGCCTTGCAGGCACCACCATCCATATTAGCATGCCTGCGGTGACATGCCTTTCCATGGCGGAGACTCCGCTATGGAAAGGCATGCGGAGAATGCCTTCGGGGGCCCATTGCAGGCCCCCGGGGGGGCGGGGGGTGGATGCCTGCACTTCATTGGCATGCACAAGGTGGCAGGCACTGCGCGGTGCCTGTCACGTTGTGCATGCCAATGCACAACATGCATATATTGCATTGTGGCGGGTGCTGCTTACAGCACCGCCCGCCGCAATGCAATATATGCGGGATGCCACCGTTGCGGTGGCATCCTAATTGCCATTGTGGGACCTCCGCACCTCTTGCGGGCGGTCCTGTTTGCCGTTGCGGTGGCGGGCGGACTGTGTCCGCCCGCCATCGTAATAGACCCCTAAGTTCTCCCATTCCCATTTGGCCTCTGACAGGGCACATTTATAAGCTTTCCTGGAAGGCTGCAGTCCTACCCAAATGGTACTTCTCAGGACATGAAGTAGATTGTTCTTGGCTATCCTGCAGACCTAATTGTACCATGTAGTAGTAAAGGAGCTTTTGGACTTTGGCTTTACTTTCCCACAGAGTAACTCTCTTATATTGTTAATAAGAGAGTTATGTTAGTCCAGTATTGTGGATAATCCCTCTACACCATTGTTCAATGAGATATTCTCAGGCATGCCCTCCACCAGCTCACAGACCTTTTCAGGGTTTCATGTTTTTTTGTACCCCTACCCATTTTTTATAGATTTTTTGTTGATTGTGCATATAACTTTTCCCAGAGTTAGTACTGGAGGAACCATTTACTGGAGAATCTAGCGGGCCAGTCATAATCCTCAAAAGAGCGTAGTGGTCATTGTCTTTATGGTCTAAGATGATCATATTATCCAACAGATGTCATAGACCTAAAAACTAAAAAATATAGTTGATTCTACATGTACAACCAGGTGTATTGTCTATCCTTTGGCCTGTTCTATCTGACTCACATCTACCATTTCATGCTCTTAAATCCCAATTTAGGGTCCGGGCAGTTACTTGAATAGCCTTGGCTGACCATTTGACATCTGGCAGTTCTAGTATTGGCATCCCCATTTCAGACTACCAAGACCTGTTCATCCAAGGCTCCTCTTCTTGAGGATATTCATATAAGTGGAGGCGGGGATTCCATCACTCTTTTTCCCTACCACTCCTCACTTTTATCAGAGGTAGTGTCCTTCCACTTTACTGCCTGCATTTTCTAAAACAATTTTTTTTTGCAAATGACAGTCAATTCCCACATACCCCCTATATATGAAGGGGTGTATCTTTAATAGTGAGTCAAGCACAGGTTACACCAATCTATGTGTTACCCTTTTACAAAAAATGTGTGAAAGGACAAGATGGCACCTCACGTGCGCACCACCAGTCGAGCTTGCTGATTGGTACTCACCAGCTATGCTCACTTTTCTCATCATTGGTAACCATCCTGTCTTAAAAAAATAAAATAAAGATGTGTCCCAAACATTAGTGCCAAAAATTACTTAAAGTGCCACTGTGGTGTATATATCACGACTAGCACAAAAACAAGACCCTGTGTAAATTAAAATTGAAATAAGTAGCACAATTACCAACTTTATTCTTCGCTTGTGCACTTATTCAAAATTTAAAACGGGCTGCATTTATGCAGACCACTTTATTACTCAGCCGACATGTTTCATTGTCAACATTACTTCAAGGCAATTTCGTCAGGGCAGGGTCATCAATCACCAATCTTGGACACTGGTGTCGTCTATAAAATGACTGTCAAATGCAAAAAGATAAGGCTTGGTTACTAAAACAAAATTCTCACTCTCCAGAATTCAACACACATCATCATCTAATTCAGCACGTATCATTACCATATGGGAGCCCAAGTCACTCGTACCAGGTCTCCACTCCGTCACAATAAGGAAGCCTCCAAGCGTGAGTCCCTCCTTTTAGGCATGTACTCTACTGTAGTACAAGTTCTAAACACAAAGGCAAAACGGATAATTATTCACAGCCCTTGTTATTTCATTTCTTGTTCATAGCGGTGACTGCTTCCACATCTTAACTTCACCGTCTTCAACATTAATTACCAAATCCTGGCATCACCTTGAATAGGCTGACCTCAGTATTACCGACAAACCTCCTCATGTCAATAACTCACTTTGAGCCCCAAGCACACCGCTAAGAGCCTTACTGCCTTCTTCACAAAGAGCGCATTCCATTATCCCTCGCTCCCGGCGGAAAAGCGCTGCAGTTTAAAAAACACACACATCCGGCTACGTCTCACGTCACGGTCATCATGTCATGTGACTCCTATCACATCCATGGGGGCCATCTTGAACTTATCAGAGCTCAACCCAAATGCCATTGTAACACAGATACACGGATTTACGAAACCGGGTGTTTTCTCTCTTATTTTTTGTCAACAAACACACCACACAACTTTAACGCCTTTTTCAACGTGGAGCGAGTTCCATCAGCCCTCACTCCCAGCAATAACAAGTTGTGGCATACAAACACATCCAGCTCCCTAATAACCCACCATTGGGGGCCATCTATAACATCGTGTTACCCGACCCGAATGCCACCAGAGTCAGGTACACGGGTTATCAATCTGGTGTTTTGAACTGCAAATGTACTCCGTGAAATTTTTTATATATAAAAAACACCTCTATAAAGGACACATGTTGTTTGCCCCTCTCACTCCATTCTTGGTTTTACGGTCAACATATCACGTGACCCCTCCCCTCCCTCAGTGGCCATTCACGAAGGAGAGTAAGCCCTCAACCAACTTTCTTGTACCGGTTTGTTAATCACAGCCTCTTGTAATGCGCTAAGGACTCCCTTCACATCTTTAACTCCCCAAAAAACCATTTTAGATTGGGAGTATGCTCTCAACAAACTTTATTATACCGATATCTTCATAACACAGTCTCTTGTAATGTGCCACGGCTGCCCTTCATATCACAGCCGAAAAACACTAACAAAGACTGAAAGGCCAACGTTGATAACCCTATCGGATACCAACAGAACTGGAACTTCTAAAGCATGGATAATCTATGATGTTTAATTTCTGACCTTATTCCATTCGATAAAATCATTTAATCCAATTTGGTCACATTTTTCTTGGAAAATCCAACGTGCCTCTTTAGTGGCCAAAACCCTATCTATACTGTAAGGGGGCCCAACCACTTTTTCTAGCACCACCCACGTAAAAGAGTGCTTATATTCATTGCAGTGTTGTACCAATTTGGTTGACAATTTGCCCGCTTTAATGGTACTCAGATGTTCCTGTACTCTCACTTTAATTTTACGTGTAGTGAGCCCTATATAGTGCAGTCCACACTGGCACGTCAGCCTGTAAACAACATTCATCGTATTGCAATTGCTAAAGTGAGTCAAATGCCATACTTTTCCAGAATTCAAGACCACATCCAAAGTCTTTCTTGTGAGATTACACACCGAGCATGTACCACAAGGGTAATGTCCGGGGGGAATAGTGGTTTCTTTCTGGAGTGGTTTAGAACGGGAATGCACCAGTTTATCCTTAAGATTACTTGACCGTTTAAACGCAAATCTCGGAGGGGGCATTTTAAAATCAGTCGTAGACAATAAGGCCCAGTGTTTCCTTATCGACTGTCGAATCTGAGTCGCCAACGGATCAAAGGTCATAATAACTGGTAGGCAGTCTTCCTTAGCCCTTACATTCTTTTCCAATAGAGCACTACGAGGGGTATTGAGTGCTCTTTTTCTAGCTTGGTTCACAATTTTGCGTGGGTAACTCCTCTGTCTAAATTTCTCACACAGTCCCTCCAATTGTTCCAGGTATGCTGCTGTGGTGGAGCAGTTCCTGCGATAGCGCAAGAACTGACCCACTGGCAGGTTATCACGTAGAGCCCTTGGATGATATGATTGATAATGCAAAAGAGAATTTTTATCAGTCAATTTGTGATGTACCCCTGTACATAATGTGTTATTCTCCACCATCATGTCTAAATCAAGGTACACCACCCCCTGACTACTGTAAGTCCATGTAAAACGTAAACTGGCATCTTGGCCATTCAACCAGTTGAGAAATTCCAGCAGAGACTCCTCTCTACCAGACCAGATGCACAGCACGTCGTCTATATACCTCTTCCAGAGGCGGATATTCCTCTGGAAGGGATTAGACTGATGGTAAATACAATTTTCCTCAAACTGGCCTACATAGATGCAGGCCAGACTGGGCGCAAAGGTTGCGCCCATAGATGTACCCGTAGTTTGTAAATACAGGTCATCTTTATAGCAAAAATAATTGCAAGTTAATGCCAATTCAATACATTGTAGTACGAAAGACTGTGGTGTATCATAGAACCACTCCTGTTCCCTCAAGGCACGCGCTGCTGCCACCAGCGCGGCATCCTGAGGTATACAGGTGTACAGTGACTCTATATCAATTGTTACCAAAAATTCGCAAGAAGAGTCAAAGTGGGTATCTTCCAACACATTTAAGACATCTGTGGTGTCCTGGATAAATGATCGTTGGTTCACCACTGATTCTCTGAGAAAAAAGTCAGCAAACTGCGATAACGGTTCTAAAACCGATTGAATCCCAGATACAATGGGTCGACCAGGAGGGGGACGCTGGGGTTTATGTATTTTTGGCAGGATATAGAACGCAGGAGTTCTTGGCTTATTGTTAATAAGAAACTCCGCTTCTTTTGCTGTAATCCATCTTTTTTCTTTAGCTATTCCTACCATCTCTTTAATAATGTCTTGAAGTTCATTCACTGGGTCACGCATGAGTGGTCGATAATTATTACGTACCCCCAAAAGTCTCAAGACCTCTGCATCATAATCCGCAGTATTCATAACAACCACTGCCCCACCCTTGTCAGCTGATTTTATTGTGAGCAAGTGGTTGTTTTGTAAACTACTGACTGCCCGCCAGTCCTCCTGACTCATGTTATTAAATCTCTGGTATCTATTCTTTTGTTCTAATGTTGTGATGTCCTCCAACACCTTATTTTCGAACACCACAACTTCAGGGCCCATCATAGTATTAGACGGGCAGAATTGAGATAGTTTTTTAAGGGTAGTACTGAAGAGGGCCGGGGGGTCCTGTGGTTTATTTGCAAAAAACCTTTTAAGTTTTATTTTCCTCATGGTCTCCTGGAATTCAACCCTACATTTAAACATATCATGGTTGGGTGTCGGGACAAACCCCAACCCTTTGTTTAAAACTCTGACCTCGCTAGTCGTAAGGATATGGTCAGATAGATTGACCACTATGTCATTCATGATTGATTCCTCCCCCGACTGCGTGTTATCCGGGGGGAGTATGTTTGCCATGTTTGATTCTGATTGCCCCGGCCGCGGCCTCTGCCTATCTGGCCACCACCTCTTCCGCCCCTTTGATTCTGTCCTAAAAAAGAGCGAAGTAAAGCTCCCAAGTCTTCGTTGGTCTTCTCCTGCTGGTTGAACCCCACTCTATTTGGATTGGATGTTTGTTGCCCTTCCTCTTCTTCACTTGAAGTATTATCGAAGGTCCAATTTTGGGGGGTACGTCTATTCCGTTGTTGTCTTCCACCCCTTGCCTGCCCTGTATACTGTCGTTGTTCTGGACCAGGTAAGTAATACTTATCATCCACATAGGGAAAAGCCCATTCGTGTGTGTACCGTTCAAGATTGCGTTTCAATCCTTTTATTTTCTGATTAACCATATAGGGGCCGATTCCGATCTCGGTCGGAGGCGCACCCAATACCATTCGGTCGGGAAAAAAGCCATGCGAAAGCCAGTTTCCCGACCGATCCGTACAGCACACCGAACGAGCAAGTACGATGCGCACAACAGCAAAAATTCCGGCCGAGCCGTACTCACCCAAACCAGGTCCTGTTCTCCGACCGAGGCGAATCCGGAAACGCCGAATCGAGTCGCACGGAAGGGAAAATGCAGCCCCGTCCGGCCGGACAAGTACGATGCGCTTTCCGTACGCGCCGAACCCGTCGCTACGCACGGCACGTCAAAGCATCCGGGAGAGGCGCACATAAGCTCCGAATCGCGCCACAACACGATCCACGGCTACGAGACGAACACAGCACAGACGAGGACGACGCGAAGCGACGAGGACGAAGCGAAGCGACGAGGACGAAGCCAAGCGACGAGGACGACGCGAAGCAACGAGAAGGACGAACGACACGAACCAACCATGAATCCCTTCGTCCCGATCATACCAATATTCTACATCTACTACCGGAACAGGCACGGACGCGTACGGCGCAGAAGGTAAGTCAGACACCAACCACAAAACACATACAACACGTACACGACACATCACACACATACACTGGGAATCTGAATATACTTGCAACAGCAGCACCATAGGGGCGGGATGCCCATCACCAATGCCACATATGCACACAGGGGCCTGAATGCGCGCCACCACCCCAACCCAGGGGGGCTGGATGCCCACCACTACTACCACCCTCACCCAGGGGGGCTGGATGCCTACCACTACTACCACCCTCACCCAGGGGTGGCAGGATGCCTACCACTACTACCACCCTTAGCCAGGGTGGCAGGATGCCTACCACTACTACCACCCTTAGCCAGGGGGGCAGGATGCCTACCACTACTACCACCCTTAGCCAGGGGGCAGGATGCCCACCACTACTACCACCCTTAGCCAGGGGGGCTGGATGCCTACCACTACTACCACCCTTAGCCAGGGGGCAGGATGCCCACCACTACTACCACCCTCACCCAGGGGGGCTGGATGCCTACCACTACTACCACCCTCACCCAGGGGTGGCAGGATGCCTACCACTACTACCACCCTTAGCCAGGGTGGCAGGATGCCTACCACTACTACCACCCTTAGCCAGGGGGCAGGATGCCTACCACTACTACCACCCTTAGCCAGGGGGGCTGGATGCCTACCACTACTACCACCCTTAGCCAGGGGGCAGGATGCCCACCACTACTACCACCCTCACCCAGGGGGGCTGGATGCCTACCACTACTACCACCCTTAGCCAGGGTGGCAGGATGCCTACCACTACTACCACCCTCACCCAGGGGTGGCAGGATGCCTACCACTACTACCACCCTTAGCCAGGGGGGCTGGATGCCTACCACTACTACCACCCTTAGCCAGGGGGCAGGATGCCCACCACTACTACCACCCTCACCCAGGGGGGCTGGATGCCTACCACTACTACCACCCTTAGCCAGGGGGCAGGATGCCTACCACTACTACCACCCTCACCCAGGGGGGCAGGATGCCCACCACTACTACCACCCTTAGCCAGGGTGGCAGGATGCCTACCACTACTACCACCCTTAGCCAGGGGGCAGGATGCCTACCACTACTACCACCCTTAGCCAGGGTGGCAGGATGCCTACCACTACTACCACCCTTAGCCAGGGTGGCAGGATGCCTACCACTACTACCACCCTTAGCCAGGGGGCAGGATGCCTACCACTACTACCACCCTTAGCCAGGGGGCAGGATGCCTACCACTACTACCACCCTTAGCCAGGGGGCAGGATGCCTACCACTACTACCACCCCAACCCAGGGGGGCTGGATGCCTACCACTACTACCACCCTTAGCCAGGGGGCAGGATGCCTACCACTACTACCACCCTCACCCAGGGGGGCAGGATGCCCACCACTACTACCACCCTTAGCCAGGGTGGCAGGATGCCTACCACTACTACCACCCTTAGCCAGGGGGCAGGATGCCTACCACTACTACCACCCTTAGCCAGGGTGGCAGGATGCCTACCACTACTACCACCCTTAGCCAGGGTGGCAGGATGCCTACCACTACTACCACCCTTAGCCAGGGGGCAGGATGCCTACCACTACTACCACCCTTAGCCAGGGGGCAGGATGCCTACCACTACTACCACCCTTAGCCAGGGGGCAGGATGCCTACCACTACTACCACCCCAACCCAGGGGGGCTGGATGCCTACCACTACTACCACCCTTAGCCAGGGGGCAGGATGCCCACCACTACTACCACCCTCACCCACGGGGGGCAGGATGCCTACCACTACTACCACCCTTAGCCAGGGTGGCAGGATGCCTACCACTACTACCACCCTTAGCCAGGGGGCAGGATGCCTACCACTACTACCACCCCAACCCAGGGGGGCTGGATGCCTACCACTACTACCACCCTTAGCCAGGGGGGCTGGATGCCTACCACTACTACCACCCTTAGCCAGGGGGCAGGATGCCCACCACTACTACCACCCTCACCCAGGGGGGCTGGATGCCTACCACTACTACCACCCTCACCCAGGGGTGGCAGGATGCCTACCACTACTACCACCCTTAGCCAGGGTGGCAGGATGCCTACCACTACTACCACCCTTAGCCAGGGGGCAGGATGCCTACCACTACTACCACCCTTAGCCAGGGGGCAGGATGCCCACCACTACTACCACCCTTAGCCAGGGGGGCTGGATGCCTACCACTACTACCACCCTTAGCCAGGGGGCAGGATGCCCACCACTACTACCACCCTCACCCAGGGGGGCTGGATGCCTACCACTACTACCACCCTCACCCAGGGGTGGCAGGATGCCTACCACTACTACCACCCTTAGCCAGGGTGGCAGGATGCCTACCACTACTACCACCCTTAGCCAGGGGGCAGGATGCCTACCACTACTACCACCCTTAGCCAGGGGGCAGGATGCCCACCACTACTACCACCCTTAGCCAGGGGGGCTGGATGCCTACCACTACTACCACCCTTAGCCAGGGGGCAGGATGCCCACCACTACTACCACCCTCACCCAGGGGGGCTGGATGCCTACCACTACTACCACCCTCACCCAGGGGGGCAGGATGCCTACCACTACTACCACCCTCACCCAGGGGGGCAGGATGCCTACCACTACTACCACCCTTAGCCAGGGGGGCTGGATGCCTACCACTACTACCACCCTCACCCAGGGGGGCAGGATGCCTACCACTACTACCACCCTTAGCCAGGGGGGCTGGATGCCTACCACTACTACCACCCCAACCCAGGGGGGCTGGATGCCTACCACTACTACCACCCTTAGCCAGGGGGGCAGGATGCCCACCACTACTACCACCCTCACCCACGGGGGCAGGATGCCTACCACTACTACCACCCTTAGCCAGGGGGCAGGATGCCCACCACTACTACCACCCTTAGCCAGGGGGCAGGATGCCCACCACTACTACCACCCTCACCCACGGGGGCAGGATGCCCACCACTACTACCACCCTCACCCAGGGGGGCAGGATGCCTACCACTACTACCACCCTCACCCAGGGGGGCTGGATGCCTACCACTACTACCACCCCCACTCATAGGATGGACAATGCATGACACAACAAGCACACCACAACCTAGGGAATGCAAGATTAAGACATCCCCCCACCACCATGACAAGCGTGTGTAGGCTGTGTCAAATGCCTACAACACCGAACATGACTTTCAACATACAATGTGACCCCCTAGCACATGTGCCACACATATATGTGTGTGGCACCCACAATGCAAGCAGCCCATGACCATTGTGGCAATGGGGCCTAAACCCCCATCATCACAGTGACCAAAAGGTAAGTGTGGGGTCCATAGCTGAAGCACATTTTGACCATTGTGGCAATGGGGTCTAAACCCCCATCATCACAGTGACCAAAAGGCAAGTGTGGGGTCCATAGCTGAAGCACATTTTGACCATTGTGGCAATGGGGTCTACACCCTCATCATCACAGTGACCAAAAGGTAATTGTTGACAAAGAAAGAGCTGCAACTGCCAAACTGCATGGATCATTCCTGCTCACAGAACCAAAAACTCATCTGTGGCAAAGTAGTGTATGTGTCCCATTGCAACATAAATTGGGGGAGCCAAATACTGCAGTGCAAATGAAACATTCCTTTGGCCATGTGCAGACAAACAACACCCATGGGGGCTGAGACCGTCAACAGTCATCAATGACACAATGACAGAAGTGACCATCAGAATGCAGAACCACATATTTGCACCAATGGGCACACAAATGCAGATACCCTGTGGAGACAGCAGATGTGAGGTGAACAGATACCATACCATGGCAGCAATGGGACACACAAACCATGATCACTGTGCTGACCGATGACCTAGGAGTCCCAGGGACAGCAGGGGAAACACACCAAACAACATACAGCCAATGGCACACCCAAGATATGCCAATGCAGTGGTGCAGATGCACAAACACAAACAGGCAGACCAACACTGTCATCATACACAGCAGGTGAGGGGTGGGGGTGCCAGTGTCCCCAGGCAACCACACAACACATGAGGAGAGCTGAATACCAATCATACAGATGTGCATACACTGCCACACTAAGGTAACTCATGGATCCAAATCCCCTATGTGGGCAAGCAGGCATTGTCAGGTGAGAGGGAGCACAAAACACACATGTCACACAGGCACGTAGGAACAACAACTGACACAGCAAGTCACAGACACACCACAGCACCACCCCCAGGGCCCCCACAATGTGGTGACCCTGGGCTGAATAAAAATACCACTGTGATGACAAAGCTAAATGTCGTTCACACTATGAACCACAGTCAGGTGTCCTGAGCAACAAACTACCATCACACCTACACAAGCACAAATCAATCAGCATGGCCAGTAAGCCAAGGCCAACATGGAGGCAGGGGCCTAGCCGGGCAACAACTCTCATCTGCACACACTCAACACCACACCCCTCGACCTCCAACAATGTGCAGCAGTGAAGTACACATGCACTGGTGACATTGCACATGCACCCATGACTATTCCAGGGTGGTGGGTGGGAACCAAGGTGTAGAAACACATCACACATGGACACTCAACAAGACTCCTGAATGTCTGACACACTGCACACTACGCTGTACATGGACATGACGGCAATACCACACCGACCAATGGGATCCCAGCCACAGTCACACACCAATGAAGAAGCCAAGGTCACCCACAAAGAACACACATAGACAACTTCCAACATTGCAGCTCTGACCCTGAGGAGTGGCAGCAGTCACACACACAACATGTCACAATCACTGAAAGATAACACAAACTGGAAATCACATGACAGGGGCAAACAACAAGTGCCAAGGGGAAACCTGACTGTGACCCATCTGCGTCTGCACACAAACTCAGCCCTGACAGCAAACACACCTATGGGTGACACCCTGATGACCAGTAATGTGCCATGCACCCACATCACAGAGAACACAGGGAGAAGACTTTGGGGGAACATAGCTCAAGTCAGCAAGCATCACAAACAGGTACAACACTAGGGATCACAGCATGCGCAGATGAATGGAAGTGAACACACAGACATGCACATACAACACACACCTTGGGTGCAGGCAATGTCACACGTGTACACACTGCCATGAGGGGACTCCACTCCTGTGTGAGGAAAGCTGTGCCATATGTTGCCTCAGTAGGGCCCCATCATGTCAGCTGAGCACTTGGTCACACAATCAACAATTAGCACCAAATGAGGGCTCCCATCACATCAGCCTGGTCATGGATGTGCCAACGGAATCATCAGCACAGATCCAACACACTTGTATAGCAATGTTGCACTGACTACACGGATGAGTCCCTCCCCATTGATGCCCAAACCTGCATGTCCACTGGAGATGGCAACACGGTCAGGGAAGTAGACAAATGCAACGATGGCAGGCACAACAGATGTGCAGGGGTGGAAGCCACAGATATGAAATTGCCAATGTAAGTAGGAAACCCATTGCCAAATACTGAACACATGACACCCTCAGATGCTGCTATTGATGACATGGATACACCACATGATAGGACACATTCCCCCTGGACCACATGGGTTCCTGCACAGTAACACTTCATAATCATGAGACCAGATATCACCATCACTGCAGCAAGGGCATGGTTAGCTGCACCAACAACATGTACATCTGAAGCATGAGCACTAGAGAAAAGAAAGTTGCTTTATTCAGCATATGTGTTGAGGCCAAACGAAGTCCTGAAAAAAGAGCAAAGGCCAATGGCCAGTCCATTGTCAAAGTTCAAACAGGGTGACACTGGCAGATGTCACCCTACGCATGCCTGCACAATACCAGGGACAATCCACTAGGAGGGGCAACCGGGGGGCAGGCCAGGCACCGCAGGGACAGGATCAGGGCTCACCAGGGGGAGTCAGGGAAGGGGTGGTGGGTGCAGGAGAGCCACTGACAACTGCAGTGGAGGTGTCTGACATGGTGTGTGCCGGCACAACTGGGGGGCATGACACAGATGTCGTGGGTGCCGGCACAACTGCAGTGGACCCTGCAGATGGGGTGGACAGGTCCGCCACTGCAGTGCCCAAGTCAGACAGGGCGGTAGTGGACTCCACTGCAGTGCCTACCTCCAGGGGAGGAGAATGGGGAACAGGCAAGGTGGGTTGGACAGAGGGGGGACACCCTCACCACATCAGTGGCACAGACAAGCGCAGCGGGGGTGTGGTGCTGGGAGAGCAAGTGGCAGGGGGAGAAGGCCGGAGCATCTTGGGGATGGTATATCTGTGGGTGGGGGAACCTGGGGCAGGGTGTGGTGGGGGCACCTGTGCAGTGGGGGCCTGAGGGATGGAGGACGGAGACCTTGTGCCTGAGCTGCAGGGTGGTGGCGGGGTCTTGCTCTTAGCACTCCGGGGGGACTTGCGGGTGGGGGCCTCAGTCCGTCTGCGCCTGGGGGAGGGTGTCCGGGGGCGAGGGGCACTCTGCTCCGTGTGGGTGGGCTTCCTCTTCCCCCGGGATGCTGGAGCAGCTTCATCGGTGGGGAAGAGGCCGAGGTCACAGAGGAAGAGCTGCTGTGACTTTGGGGTTGCAGGTGAGGCAAGGGAGGGTGCTTTGGAGGGAGAGGGAACTGAGGACTGCGCAGTGCATGTGGATGCGTGTGTGTGTTCCAGGGCCCCATCCCCTGTGAGTCTGGCTTCAGTCCCCTGAATGTGCGTGCGTGTGCGTTTTGTCATTGGCGTGTGTGTCAGTGTGCTGGATGTGTGTGTGCTGGTGTGTGCCTGTGCCAGTGTGTGTGTGCCTGGGATGGGTAAGGTGCTGGGGAGTGTGGATGGAGCAGAGGCAGGAGGGGTGAGGGACCGTTTGAGGAGGGACACTGCTGCCGTCAGGGAGGAGTCCATGGACCTATTGCCCCTCTGTAGGTCAGACATGCCCGATGAGATGCCCTCCATGAACGACACCAGCTGAGTCAACAGCGCGGTGTGCGCATGGAGGACACTCAGCATGGCTGTCTGCCCTACATGGAGCTGGCGAAGGAGGTACACAGACTCCTCACTCAGGGCAGCAGGGGACACAGGGGCAGGGGGTGCGGTGCCTGGCCCAAAGGAGACACGCTCCCGGACATGGGAGCCTCCACGGACCTGGGGAATGGGAGCCGATGGGAGGGCGGTGGTGGTGCTGGTGGTGGCGGGGACAGCAACACTAGCTGGGGTGTGGTGGCTGCTGACACCCGCCTCCACAAGGGAGTCATCCTCCGAGTTGCTCTGGTCCTCAGCTGAGGTGGATGCTGCTGAGGACTCCTCGGTGTGGCTCCCCTCGCCCTCCGTGCCACTGGGTCCCTCCGACCACTCCTCGGCTGCTGACCCAGTCTGGCTCTCCGGCTCCTCCTGGTCCGTGGAGCTGTCCCCTTCCGTGGCCGTGGATGTATCTGCAAACAATGGGGAAACAGACAGACATCAGTCACCTGCACCAAACGCACACACCACTGTGAGCACAGCACATTACAGAGCAAGCCCTGGCATCATTAGTTGTACATTGCTAAAAGTGCCCTAATTGAACAGGAGAAGTCAATTGTCAGTCTGATGCCAAGCATGGCACTCACATCCCACATGGCCTTGCACCCATCTGTCTGGTGTCTGTTGGATTGCAACACCCCAGTGTTGACACATGCACCAAGTACACAGTAGTTGGACAGTGCAGAGGACACGGTGTGGACACATCACAGCTCTTGCCACTGAGTCAGTACAGGTTTACGGATGTAAGGGATGCCCAGAGTCAAATAGGAAATGCATGTGATGCATTCCAGCGACAGACACCATGATGCACCCATGTCCTGATAGCCAGCGCCACTATGGTGTGCATGTAGCACATGTCACTCCCCTGCAGGATCACCAATCAGTAGACACATGCCATGGCGGAGGCATGACTGCAAAGTCATACATCACTGTCTCAGTGATGTATGACTTTGCAGCCAGACAACAACACTCTGCACTGTGTCACAATAGTAGGTCATGGGGAATGCAAGTCCTGGAGCTGCACAAGTGCACATGTACATCCCCCCACAACACATCCTCTTAACCCTCATCTGTCCAGGTCATACCTATTGGACATATGGGAGACCTGTGACACTACCCTCTGAACCTGAGCCCCTCACACTCTGCTGTGCATGGGGAACAGCTGCCTGAACTTCACATTTACATGCCCCAGTCTGCATGGGCAGCTGATCAGACACCTATGTGTCACACAAGTATCGTCTCCTATGGTCACATCTCCAGTGGCATGCTGAGCCCCTACCAAGAAACTCCACAGCAGTCCTGGCGACTAATCCACAGCACACTGACACAGAGGCAGACACCTGAGGGGTCAAATCACTGTGCACAATGTGTCCTCTGATACACGGGAGTGGGAGTACAGAGTGTATTGTATGGCCTGGAGTAGGCATGACTGTCCAGCCCCACATGAATGAGGGATGAGCCCTGGACTGTAGGCAGCTGGCTAAGTATGTGTGACACACGTCATATACATACTCCTGGGGCCCAAACATTGTTCCCACCCGCAGCATGGGTGTGTGCCAGGTACCCCAGCCACATGTGGTGGATCAGCTCAGCAATTGGACCACAGATCAAAGTAACACGCTGAATACATGTCAGAATACAGGCATTGTGTAAGCAATGGACCCACCCATGATGCCCACCACAGAGTCAGGGAAACAGATGCTGTCTCCCACCTTGAGTCAAGCAAACTGCAAGGACACAGTCCTAAGTGACAGAATTCCCTGCATGTAAGGGCCACACCTGGGTATCAGATGAGGAGTGGGCAGTGCACAATAGAGGGACATGGCTCCTGGACAACATGACTGCTGTACTGTGGCAGTTCAACCTGGCCCGAGGAGGGCACATAACATGTTAGACAGAGTACACAGTGCAGTCTTTGACTCACCCCCTCCTTGCTGCTCTCTGGCCTTCAGCTGCCCATCCAGGTCTGGAAAGACCACCGCCAGGATCCTGAGCATGTGGGGGGTCAGGGTCCGTGTTCCGCCCCTCCTGCGAGGAGGCGACAGCTTCAGCTGGACCCGTGCAATCCTCCGGGTCCAGCCCCGAAGGTCCTGCCACCTCTTTTGGCAGTTGCGGATCCGGCGCTTGTAGACCCCCACGGACCGGACAGCCCGGACGATGTCCTTCCATATCTCATGCTTCCGATGGGCAGAAGCCTGTCAGGATGACAAAGTGATAAGGCCATTACTACACATGCAACATATCCGTGCATGACACAGTTGCATATACATGTCGCAATCACAGGGGCACATGGTGTACCCAGGCAGTGCACGGCTGCCCATGGACAGTTTTCCAGAAGTCACTACATGGTATCATAGCATGGGGAGTAAAACCCTGTTCAGAAGCACTGTCACTGCACCATACCTGTCCAGTGCAAGTCACTACACACTATGGGGGGTGACAACTACTCAGTGAGCCTGCTAGCCAGTGGTGTGCTGACTCTCAGCCTTGCTAGTCAGACAAAATGCACATTCAGAAAGGCAGTGCACAGAACACTCACCTGCTCCCCTGGTGTCCCATACAGCTTGCTGTACTGTGGAAGTAGGCTGTCCAGCAGGGCCTGGTTCTCTTCAAGGCTGAAGGCTGGGGCTCTCTCCACAGTACGTGCCATTGCAGGGTCCAGAGGGGCAGAGACAGCAGCAGTGCAGTGGCAGATGTCGTCCTGGAGCATGTAGTGCAGGCAAGTGGGCTCTCAGGGGAACATGCAGCAATATATATGTGCTGGAGAGGCAGATACTGTCCCTTGTGTCCAAAGTGATAGGTCCAAGTCGTTTGCATCTTCTGAATCTGGCCAATCCATGGAATAGCAGCACCAAAACACGCCCACAGCATCCTTCAAAATTTCAACTTCATGACATACATGATTTTGCAACATTGTTGTGGGTGACCAACTGATTTTCCAGCAACCGACTCGTTCGAATATTCGAAAACGCGTCCGTTGCCAGGCAAGCCCATTGTCAATGGGTGCGCACCGATCGGTCCATTGAGGTACAACGCGCACAGGGGTACAACGCGTACCCGCACACATTGAAAGCAATGGGCCGGCCGGAGGCACCGATCGGTCCATTGCAGTACAACGCGCACAGGGGTACAACGCGTACCCGCACACATTGAATGCAATGGGCCGGCCGGAGGCACCGATCGGTCCATTGCAGTACAACGCGCACAGGGGTACAACGCGTACCCGCACACATTGAATGCAATGGGCCGGCCGGAGGCACCGATCGGTCCATTGCAGTACAACGCGCACAGGGGTACAACGCGTACCCGCACACATTGAATGCAATGGGCCGGCCGGAGGCACCGATCGGTCCATTGCAGTACAACGCGCACAGGGGTACAACGCGTACCCGCACACATTGAATGCAATGGGCCGGCCGGAGGCACCGATCGGTCCATTGCAGTACAACGCGCACAGGGGTACAACGCGTACCCGCACACATTGAATGCAATGGGCCGGCCGGAGGCACCGATCGGTCCATTGCAGTACAACGCGCACAGGGGTACAACGCGTACCCGCACACATTGAATGCAATGGGCCGGCCGGAGGCACCGATCGGTCCATTGCAGTACAACGCGCACAGGGGTACAACGCGTACCCGCACACATTGAAAGCAATGGGCCGGCCGGAGGCACCGATCGGTCCATTGCAGTACAACGCGCACAGGGGTACAACGCGTACCCGCACACATTGAAAGCAATGGGCCGGCCGGAGGCACCGATCGGTCCATTGCTGTTCAACGCATCACTGTACATGTGACTGGCATATGTCAGCATGCCTGTCTCAGATGGACATATGCCAGCCACAGATAGCTCCCAGGGAGTGAGGGGCACACCTACATCACGACAGCCTGTCCAAACCTTATCATAAGGCATGTAAGGCTGCATTTCCTATTGTGTGTATGTTGGTGTACATGTTGTCCTGTGGGTGTCACCTGTGGGCAGCCACCCCCAGGCTGTGCACGTGTTAATGGGGACAGGATCCTGGGTGTTACGTGTACGTGACCACTGTGATGTGCAACTGTTCATATCTGTGCATGTGCCATGGTCACATTTCACAGTGGTGTTTGTGTATGTCATGTCACATACCCCGTGAGTCCCATGTGGGACGGTATGTTTGAGCCAGGGTGTCCCAGTGGCACAATAGTGATGGCCCTCCACAGTCTTTGTGCATGTAGTGTTTACAATGTCTCTGATTTCATGTGCACAATGGGAGACAGTCTCCACATCCACGTTGTGTGTGCATGGACTCTGATGTTGTGCGTGTGTGTCACAGACGTCCATGGCTCTCCTGCCATGGCAAGTGTGGCCACTACCTGTGGGGGTCATGTTTGTTTTGTTGTGGTGTACACATGATACTCCAGGTGATGCCAGTGTCCATGTGGCATTACAGGGTCCCTGGGAATGTGCCTGTCGTTGAGCTGTGGTGCCTGGGGCACATCTGTCCTCACATGTCACTGGGGGGTGACTGTGACACAGCATCATGATATCCAATGGGCCAACCTGGGACAAATTGATGCCACCTGTAGGACCGTGTTGACAGATGTTGGCCATGTATGTACCATACATGTCGTTCCGGTACTGCACACTTCATGTAGTTGTGCCTCATGATGATGTATGTTGGGATCTTGAGTGTGTTCAATGCCGCATATGTGGGGTGACTGACGATCTTGCTTACTTCTCCTCTGCACTGCAGGGCTCCTGCTGTCCATCGGCCATTCCCAGACCTGGCAACGATGGTGGAACGGGACAGCATCCGACGGTACCGCTTCACCAGGCAGCTGATTGAGGATTTTGCAGTGCAGTTGTCCCCACATTTGCAGCCTGGCCGGCCGTATCCTACAGCGCTGACCCCCAAGGTGAAGGTGATGGCAGCCCTACACTTCTTTGCCACCGGTACCTTCCAACATACTGTGGCGTCTGCTGGTGGGATGTCACAGACCATGTTCAGCCGTGTGCTCCGCGATTTCTTGGCGGCAATGTTGCTCTTCCTGAACCGGTACATCTATTTCCCTAGACTGCGACGACTCACTGACGTGAAGAGTGACTTTTATGCCCTGGGGAGGATGCCGCATGTCATTGGCTCCATTGATGGGACACATGTGGCTTTGGTACCACCACAGGCCCAGGAGCAGGCCTACAGGAACCGCAAGCACTACCACTCGGTCAATGCACTGGTGGTGTGTCTTGCAGACATGACCATCACACACGTGTGTGCCCGTTTCCCTGGTTCAGCACACGATGCCTTTGTGATGAGGAGTAGTCGCATCCCCAGGTTGATGGCACAGATGCAGAACCAGCGTGCCTGGCTTGTCGGTGTGTACTGACTTTGTGCCATTGTGTGTGATCTGATCTGTAGTATTCCGCCCACTTTTCCAAGTCAGCTGATGTGCACTTGTCTGTCCGTAGGTGACTCGGGATACCCCAACATGCCGTGGTTGCTGACACCCCTCAGGAACCCTGTGACACCTGCCCAGATGCGCTACAATGAGGCACATGGTCGGACCAGGAGAGTGATTGAGCGGACCTTTGGTCTCCTGAAGAGCCGCTTCCGCTGCCTGGACAAGACCGGAGGGTCCCTCCCATATGCCCCTGCGAAAGTGTGCAAGATTATCATCGTCTGCTGCATGCTCCACAACCTGGCAGTGCGGAAGGAGTTGCCTCTCATCCAGGATGACGATGACCAACATCCGCCACCTGTGGAGGATCCTGGCCTGGAACACGATGCCAGTGACGATGATGATGATGATGGTGATGGTGATGT
Organism: Calotriton arnoldi; assembly: GCA_963921515.1. Taxonomy (NCBI): domain Eukaryota; kingdom Metazoa; phylum Chordata; class Amphibia; order Caudata; family Salamandridae; genus Calotriton; species Calotriton arnoldi. The sequence continues at coordinate 34,940 of CAWUFW010021758.1, read as the reverse complement.
CCGCACACAGCTCATCACCAACTTCTTTAGCTGAATGTGAGTATCCTGAGGTGTCATGTCAATGATGTGAGTTGGCATGATGTGTGGGTGGTGCTCTGGTGCTGTTGGAGTGTGTCCATGGGCTACTTGACTGGATGTGTGTTGCGATGTGTGGTGACAGGTGGGCTGTACTCCCCAACAGTGTTGACATGCTAACTTGGTTCTGGGTGGGTATCTTGTAACATGTATTGTGCATGAGTTTTGCTGTTCTGTCCTGTACTCCATTGCTTTTGACTGTGTGTCATTTCTGTCCTTCACAGGGTACTTTCAGATTCGTTTGGTCAACTGTGTCCACCGACAACGTGATTGCACATCCAGGCTGGTAGCTGTTGTGTCCCTACAGGTGATGTGCGCCACACCCATGGACTTCCTTCTGTCTACAGTTGTTGACTGTGTGCCCGCTACCAGGTGGGGTTACCTTGCATCTGTAGTGGTTACGGCATGTTGCTACTGTGTAATAAACCTGTGCTTCACTTAGTGATGTGCGTTGTCTGTGGTCACACATTTGACTGCCATTTGCTTACTGCACCTGTGGGCTACTTGACTACAACTGGGAATGGGTGTGGTGTCTGTGCATTGCACCGTCTTCCCTGGCAACATCAGTGTAGGCAATGAGTCAGATGGCCTAGGTGTGTATGTGTTGTGTAGCCCTGGTGGTGTGTCTCCCTCATATGTGTCACGTTGCCTGTACTCACATGCCTGTGTTGTCCTTGCTGTTGCAGTTCGCATACACAGTGTAATTTTGTTGTTCATCATCCCCATAACAGTACCCACGTTGGAATCACGACAGAGGCAAGTATGGTGTATTATTGTGTTTATTGTGATACATCTGTGATAATAGTGCATAGGATGGATTGTGCTGTACATGAATCTTGCAATCCCAAGTTCCTAGATGAATAGAAAGTCCAGGTAGACAGGATCCCCAGTATCGGGGCCACAGTTGTCTGACACATTGTTCCAACTTGTACTCCCCATGCAATGTGTGGGAGTAGTGTTGCCATCAACAGGGTGAACAGTCTGTGCACAAAGGCGAAAATCCAGAACAGGTTCAGGCTTCCTGGGAGTTGCGCTTGGCCATCAGCCTCTCACTTTCCCCTCCTCGGACGACCCCTCTTCTTGGGGGGGGGCCCTCAAGTGCAGGCTGCTGCGGTGCAGGGGACTCTCCGCCAGAGTCCTCCTCCCTCCCTGTGGCAGTTGCAGTTTGTTCGGTACCAGATGTTGTTGGCACACAGGGAGGTGTGGACTGGTTGCTGTTCATCTGGCGGAGGCATTGTAAAATGTCCCTGTGCACCGCCGTCATCTCATGTAGTACATCCCACTTGGACTCCACGCGGGTCATGTGGGAGTCCACACGTGACATGTGGGAGTCCACACGTGACATGTGTGACTCCACATGGGACATGTGGGAGTCCAAGCGGGCATGATGGGCAGCCTGCTGCTGTTTGATGTCTCTGAGGAGCCCCACTACCTGGCTGAGCTCTCCGGTGCTGGACTGGTACGCATCAGCTATGCGTACCAGTTGTGGGTCTTCATGCACACCAGCAACGTCTGCAAGCAGCGACCTCTGTCTCCCACCCCTCCCACCACCCCTGCTGACATGTGCAGTGTGTGCAGTTGCACGCACAGATAACCCTGGTCCACCTTGGGGGTTGGTGGTGGTGGTGGTGTCCATGGCCCCAGGTTGGTCCAGGGTCACTGCGCTGGTGTTGTTCCTTATTCTGTCCATGTCGGCAGGGATGGTATTCGTGGTGACAGTCGTTGGAGGGGTGGGTGCAGGGGGTGCAGCTGGTGGACCTGCTGGTGCTGCAGCTGGTGGTCCTGCTGGTGCAGCATGTTGACTTGCACCGGATGTGCCAGGTTGTTCTTCATCGTCCGAGGAGGACAGAGGCTGTACGACGCCAGTGAGCTCGGCATCCTCTTGAGCCTGGGACTGGGACTCCTCAGCGTCTGCTGCTGTGTCCCTATCATCACCTGTTTTTGGGAGACACAAACAATGTATGTCATGTTTCTGCAGGCATCAGTGGTTGACACACCTGACAGTTGTGACTGTGCCTCGGGGTGCGGGCCTGTACATTGTATTGTCCTAAGTCGTCACAGTCAGGGGTTGATATTGGTGTGGCACATTGTCCTGCATTATTTGGGCATTTCTATGTATTCTCTGGGGTGTGAACATGGTCTGCATTGATTGTGTTTGGTTGACAGCCAGACCTCCTTCCCACCCACCCACCCACCCAGTCAGTTATCCCACCATGGAACGTGCTTGCATTGCAGGGAGTGTAAGTTGTCTCTCAGGATGTCAGTCAGAGGTGTCCTGCTGTTTGTTGGTGCACAGTTGGCAGCAGGGCCTTGTGCTCCCCGCAGCAGTAGCCAGTGTCAGCCATCTTGTGAGTCCTTCTCCACTCCCTGTGATGTGAGCATGGTTCAGGGTGGTGTTGATGGGCCAGTTGTGAGGCTGAGCAATGTCTGTGACTACGACTCCCATCATGCTATTGCCTCCACCCCCCTTCCCAGCATGCCCATGCTTCCTTCCTTTTGACTCTGCTTCCCTGTGGGGTGGGCTGGCTGTGCTGACAGGATGGCTGGGAGTGTTGTCCTGGCAGTTGTTTGGCTAAGAGTCCCAAGAGTGTCCCTGTGCTTCACACAACATAACCCAGGGTGGTGGTGCTTTGTGGGATCTTGTGTTAGGATGGAGGGCATTGCATTCTACCAGGTGGGTACTGTGGAGTTTGTGTTGGGGGGGGGGTGTGAGGGGAGGTGCTGGTGACTATGGTCAGTGCTGCAAGTCCCCCTTCCCACCCAGCCAGCCGGATATCCCACCATGGAACGTGCTTGCATTGCAGGGAGTGTAAGTTGTCTCTCAGGATGTCAGTCAGTGGTGTCCTGCTGTTTGTTGGTGCACAGTTGGCAGCAGGGCCTTGTGCTCCCCACAGCAGTAGCCAGTGTCAGCCATCTTGTGAGTCCTTCTCCACTCCCTGTGATGTGAGCATGGTTCAGGGTGGTGTTGATGGGCCAGTTGTGAGGCTGAGCAATGTCTGTGACTACGACTCCCATCATGCTATTGCCTCCACCCCCTTCCCAGCATGCCCATGCTTCCTTCCTTTTGACTCTGCTTCCCTGTGGGGTGGGCTGGCTGTGCTGACAGGATGGCTGGGAGTGTTGTCCTGGCAGTTGTTTGGCTAAGAGTCCCAAGAGTGTCCCTGTGCTTCACACAACATAACCCAGGGTGGTGGTGCTTTGTGGGATCTTGTGTTAGGATGGAGGGCATTGCATTCTACCAGGTGGGTACTGTGGAGTTTGTGTTGGGGGGGGGGTGTGAGGGGAGGTGCTGGTGACTATGGTCAGTGCTGCAAGTCCCCCTTCCCACCCAGCCAGCCAGCCAGATATCCCACCATGGAACGTGCTTGCATTGCAGGGAGTGTAAGTTGTCTCTCAGGATGTCAGTCAGTGGTGTCCTGCTGTTTGTTGGTGCACAGTTGGCAGCAGAGCCTTGTGCTCCCCACAGCAGTAGCCAGTGTCAGCCATCTTGTGAGTCCTTCTCCACTCCCTGTGATGTGAGCATGGTTCAGGGTGGTGTTGATGGGACAGTTGTGGGGGGGGGGCAATATGTGTGAGTGCGACTCCCATGATGCTATTGGCTACACTGACTTGGCCAGCATACACAGAATTCCTTCCTTTGAGTGGTCTTCACTGTGTGTTGGTGTTGTTGTGGTGGCTACATGTGTGGATGTGTGTGTTAGTTCTATTTGTGCCACTGCCTAGCTGTAGTTGTGGTTGTGTTTGTACATGTGTTGGCACAGTTGGATGTGACTTTTTTGATGGCATGTGTTGTGTTTATCTGACTGACATACACATTTTGGGATGATTCTGTTCTAGTTGCTGTGTAATTGCTATGAGTGCATGGTTTGACTCTCCCCTTGACAGTGATGTGTGTGTTTTGTGGCAGTTTATTGTGTACATTTGTTGTGTACTCACCAGGCTCTGGGATGTCCTCTAGTCCATATACGCTCACTGGCGGAAGGATGGCCCGCACCTTCTCCTCCCAGGGCCTGAGGTATACTGGCTTGGCAGGAGGGCCACTGCCGGTGTATTGGCTCAGGTGGTAGTCTTTCTTGAGCAGCTCCCGGACCCTCCTGCGCACGTCATACCACCTGTTCTGGATGTCGGTCTTTGTGCGCCGACATGGTGATTGGGCGTTCACCCTGTTGATGATCCTCTCCCACATCTTGGTTTTCTGCGACATGGGGGTCTGTTGGACCAGAGTGCCAAACAGCTGTGGCTCCACCCTGAGGATCTCGTCTACCATGACTTCCAATTCACTATCTAGGAACTTGGGATTCTTCTTGGGGGGCATGGTGATGGGTGGTGATAGTGGGTGATGTGTGTGTTGGTGTGCAGGTGAGGGTGTGTGGGTGTGTGTTGTGCTGGGTGTATGTGAGGTAGGTATTTGTTGGTGTGCTGCTGGTGTGTGGCTTGTGTGAGGGATGAGCTGTGGGTGTGTGGTTGCTTTCTCTTGGGTGCTGGCAGTGGAATGGCATTTGCAAAGGCTCATGGTAGTGATTTGTGTCCTTTATATAGGTGGAGTTGTTGGTGTGTCTTTGTTCTCTGTCCCCACCCCCCCAGTATTTATTGGCTTGGTAATTGCTTGTTTGGCCTTTTTTTGGTTGATTTTTCCTTTGTGCTGTTTGTGTATGTTGGAAACGTTCTTGTGACCGAGTCGGACCCTGCATTGGTCTCGTACGGTGTTTTCCGTTTCGTTCACGCTGTGTTTGTGCAGTTTTGTATGCTGCGTACGCGTCGGTCGCGGTGTATTGTGTTGCTTCGGCTCGGTTTTGTATGCGTGTCGGTCGTACGGCTTGTCCTCCGTCCGACTCGGTCGTGTTTTTCGCGCCTTGCATCGTACTTTGCAGGTTGGAGTTGGCGGGTACGATTCGGTCGGATTTGTTCCGGGTGCGTGTCGGTCGGTTGGATTCGCGTGTTTTTCCGGCCGGATTGCTATTTTCCGAGCGGGTCGGTCGGTCGGCTTGGTTTCCTGACGTGTCGGTCGGATTTATCGCGGCTTGCATCGTACTTGGCGTGTCGGGCGCCACTGGTACGTGTCGGTCGGTATTTTTTCCGGATCCGAGTCGGTCGGTGCTTTTTCCGGCCCGAATCGGAATCGACCCCATAGTTTCTATATTCACCAAGGTCCTCTTGGATCCTTAGCAGTTGTTCTTTGGTATCCGTGAGGGTAGTATCTCTTTTAATGCTCTCCTCCACTCCAAAATTTCTTTCAACAACTCCTCACTCAGTCTTTTCGCAGTATTAATAATTAAGAGTAACCAGTCACGAGTACATTTGTTCGCTATATATCTCCAATCAATTCGGAATTTCTTATCTTCTAGGGAAATTCTGGGTTCAATCCGTACCAACAGACTAGCTGGGGCTGCTCCTGCTCTCAAATATTCAGTTATTAATGCCCCTTGCAGGGCTATTCTCACTTGTCTCTTTTTGATGTTGCTTAACTTTTCCCATTCTTCCCTAGCTGATGTCACACTCAATAATGGGGCATCTGGGAATAGTGAAGGTCCTGATAAAATAGCTGCAATTTGGTCATCAGTGAAAGCCAGGCAATTTCTATCCATCGCCTAAATACCCCTCCCTTCACTCAATAGCCAAACAATGATGTGTGTTCAATTCGCACTGCTAGCGACAGGAGAGAGATATAGCAACCAACCAATGCCAATAAATGTATTATCGCTCTCACGGCTGATCCGCCGTTCTTAATACTCAATCAATAAGGAGCTAGAGGGAAAGAAATAAACAGGTCGCCCTCCTCTCAACATACAATATAACTAACAAAACCTGTTCATCCAAGGCTCCTCTTCTTGAGGATATTCATATAAGTGGAGGCGGGGAATCCATCACTCTTTTTCCCTACCACTCCTCACTTTTATCAGAGGTAGTGTCCTTCCACTTTACTGCCTGCATTTTCTAAAACAATTTTTTTTTGCAAATGACAGTCAATTCCCACATACCCCCTATATATAAAGGGGTGTATCTTTAACAGTGAGTCACGCACAGGTTACACCAATATATGTGTTACCCTTTTACAAAAAATGTGTGAAAGGACAAGATGGCACCTCACGTGCGCACCACCAGTCGAGCTTGCTGATTGGTACTCACCAGCTATGCTCACTTTTCTCATCATTGGTAACCATCCTGTCTTAAAAAATAAATAAAGATGTGTCCCAAACATTAGTGCCAAAAATTACTTAAAGTGCCACTGTGGTGCATATATCACGACTAGCACAAAAACAAGACCCCGTGAAAATCAAAATTGAAATAAGTAGCACAATTACCAACTTTATTCTTCGCTTGTGCACTTATTCAAAATTTAAAACCGGCTGCATTTATGCAGACCACTTTATTACTCAGCCGACATGTTTCATTGCCAACATTACTTCAAGGCAATTTCGTCAGAGCAGGGTCATCAATCACCAATCTTGGACACTGGTGTTGTTCTATAAAATGACTGTCAAATGCAAAAAGATAAGGCTTGGTTACTAAAACAAAATTCTCACTCTCCAGAATTCAACACACATCATTATCTAATTCAGCACGTATCATTACCATATGGGAGCCCAAGTCACTCGTACCAGGTCTCCACTCCGTCACAATAAGGAAGCCTCCAAGTGTGAGTCCCTCCTTTTAGGCATGTACTCTACTGTAGTACAAGTTCTAAACACAAAGGCAAAACGGATAATTATTCACAGCCCTTGTTATTTCATTTCTTGTTCATAGCGGTGACTGCTTCCACATCTTAACTTCACCGTCTTGATGTGTCCCAAACATTAGTTGGCGACTCAGATTCGACAGTCGATAAGGAAACACTGGGCCTTATTGTCTACGACTGATTTTAAAAATGCCCCCTCCGAGATTTGCGTTTAAACGGTCAAGTAATCTTAAGGATAAACTGGTGCATTCCCGTTCCAAACCACTCCAGAAAGAAACCACTATTCCACCCGGACATTACCCTTGTGGTACATGCTCGGTGTGTAATATCACAAGAAAGACTTTGGATGTGGTCTTGAATTCTGGAAAAGTATGGCATTTGACCCACTTTAGCAACTGCAATACGATGAATGTTGTTTACAGGCTGACGCGCCAGTGTGGACTGCACTATATAGGGCTCACTACACGTAAAATTAAAGTGAGAGTACAGGAACATCTGAGTACAATTAAAGCGGGCAAATTGTCAACCAAATTGGTACAACACTGCAATGAATATAAGCACTCTTTTACGTGGGTGGTGCTAGAAAAAGTGGTTGGGGACCCTTACAGTATAGATAGGGTTTTGGCCACTAAAGAGGCACATTGGATTTTCCAAGAAAAATGTGACCAAATTGGATTAAATGATTTTATCGAATGGAATAAGGTCAGAAATTAAACATCATAGATTATCTATGCTTTAGAAGTTCCAGTTCTGTTGGTGTCCAATAGGGTGATACCTTTTTATCAACGTTGGCCTTTCATTCTTTGTTAGTGTTTTTCGGCTGTGATATGAAGGGCAGCCGTGGCACATTACAAGAGACTGTGTTATGAAGATATCGGTATAATAAAGTTTGTTGAGAGCATACTCCCAATCTAAAATGGTTTTTTGGGGAGTTAAAGATGTGAAGGGAGTCCTTAGCGCATTACAAGAGGCTGTGATTAACAAACCGGTACAAGAAAGTTGGTTGAGGGCTTACTCTCCTTCGTGAATGGCCACTGAGGGAGGGAAGGGGTCACGTGATATGTTGACCGTATAACCAAGAATGGAGTGAGATGGGCAAACAACATGTGTCCTTTATAGAGGTGTTTTTTATATATAAAAAATTTCACGGAGTACTTTTGCAGTACAAAACACCAGATTGATAACCCGTGTACCTGACTCTGGTGGCATTCGGGTCGGGTAACACGATGTTATAGATGGCCCCCAATGGTGGGTTATTAGGGAGCTGGATGTGTTTTTATGCCACAACTTGTTATTGCTGGGAGTGAGGGGTGATGGAACTCGCTCCGCGTTGAAAAAGGCGTTAAAGTTGTGTGGTGTGTTTGTTGACAAAAAATAAGAGAGAAAACACCCGGTTTCGTAAATCCGTGTATCTGTGTTACAATGGCATTTGGGTTGAGCTCTGATAAGTTCAAGATAGCCCCCATGGATGTGATAGGAGTCACATGACATGATGACCGTGACGTGAGACGTAGCCGGATGTGTGTGTTTTTTAAACTGCAGCGCTTTGCCGCCAGGAGCGAGGGATGATGGAATGCGCTCCTTGTGAAGAAGGCGGTAAGGCTGTTAGCGGTGTGCTTGGGGCTCAAAGTGAGTTATTGACATGAGGAGGTTTGTCGGTAATACTGAGGTCAGCCTATTCAAGGTGATGCCAGGATTTGGTAATTAATGTTGAAGACGGTGAAGTTAAGATGTGGAAGCAGTCACCGCTATGAACAAGAAATGAAATAACAAGGGCTGTGAATAATTATCCGTTTTGCCTTTGTGTTTAGAACTTGTACTACAGTAGAGTACATGCCTAAAAGGAGGGACTCACACTTGGAGGCTTCCTTATTGTGACGGAGTGGAGACCTGGTACGAGTGACTTGGGCTCCCATATGGTAATGATACGTGCTGAATTAGATAATGATGTGTGTTGAATTCTGGAGAGTGAGAATTTTGTTTTAGTAACCAAGCCTTATCTTTTTGCATTTGACAGTCATTTTATAGAACGACACCAGTGTCCAAGATTGGTGATTGATGACCCTGCTCTGACGAAATTGCCTTGAAGTAATGTTGACAATCAAACATGTCGGCTGAGTAATAAAGTGGTCTGCATAAATGCAGCCGGTTTTAAATTTTGAATAAGTGCACAAGCGAAGAATAAAGTTGGTAATTGTGCTACTTATTTCAATTTTGATTTTCACGGGGTTTTGTTTTTGTGCTAGTCGTGATATATGCACCACAGTGGCACTTTAAGTAATTTTTGGCACTAATGTTTGGGACACATCTTTATTTATTTTTTAAGACAGGATGGTTACCAATGATGAGAAAAGTGAGCATAGCTGGTGAGTACCAATCAGCAAGCTCAACTGGTGGTGCGCACGTGAGGTGCCATCTTGTCCTTTCACACATTTTTTGTAAAAGGGTAACACATAGATTGGTGTAACCTGTGCTTGACTCACTATTAAAGATACACCCCTTCATATATAGGGGGTATGTGGGAATTGACTGTCATTTGCAAAAAAAAATTGTTTTAGAAAATTCAGGCAGTAAAGTGGAAGGACACTACCTCTGATAAAAGTGAGGAGTGGTAGGGAAAAAGAGTGATGGAATCCCCGCCTCCACTTATATGAATATCCTCAAGAAGAGGAGCCTTGGATGAACAGGTCTTGGTAGTTATATTGTATGTTGAGAGGAGGGCGACCTGTTTATTTCTTTCCCTCTAGCTCCTTATTGATTGAGTGAATCCCCATTTCAGACCCAAATCAATAGTTATATTTTTTGGGGTATTTGCTAGGGGCTCAAAAGTGATGTTGAGATCCCCTGCAATTATCAAGTTGCCCTTTCCTGGGTTATGTAGACTAGCTTCACGCTGCAAAATCGTGTTGGAATCTGTGTTCCAACTCGATACCCTGTTGTACACATTATACACTCTTATTATGTGGCTCTTAGACAGTTTATGAACAACAGTCATGATATTGTTTGACTCGATATTAATTGGTTTTATTCTGTAGCTGGGGTCAATCTTGACCCAAATTGCTAATCCCACAGACGGATTTCCCTTCCCAGTGTGTAATTCAACCCTATGAAAGCAAGAGAAGCTTGAGCGATAGAAGAGTCCCAGACACCAGGCTTCCTGAAAAATGCATATATCGTGGCTATCTATAAATGATCGCCACTCTGAGTCCACTATCTTAGACCCTATACCAGCAACATTCCATGAGAGAATCTTTATAGGTGTAGGTGTTGCAGTTTGGCTATCAATATATTTTTGCCAGATTGTGGTTATTTTGCTCTCATTCCCCCTGTGCAAGTTTGTCCTTGCTGTCTGGTTGCATAAATTGGTACTACTTCATTTATTGGACATTTCTGTATGGGATTGGTCATTGGAATCTGAAGATTGTGTGGGGAGGCTATTCTTGCTTCAATGGGAGCATTTTCCCATTTTAGCAATAAGTAAAGGTAGCTCCTTTGTGGAACTTTTTGTTTTCCTCACTCAGTGTGGGTTCACTTCCTCTAGATAGGCAAGGGAGGGCATTTGTCTTTTTGGGGACTAGTCAGCCAACTTTATCTAAAGAAGAGGCCTTGACTTGCCTCTCTTTTTCTTAGGAACTTTTCCCCCAAAACCTCAGCTGTATGGTGCTCTCAATCTGGTAGTTTGTACCTAATAGCTATGGATGTTGGCGCTTTAGAAATTGTATGAGCATTCATTGTCATTAGTCCTGTGACTGTCTTTGTTTCGGAACACCACTCTAACAATGTCATGTTTGTCCTGGGGATTTTTTAGTTGGTCTGCCTTGTATATATCATCTCTGGTGATAGGTGGGCACTAGTGTATGGTTCTTAACCAGTGGATTACCTTGTTAGTTAAAGCTCCCTCCGTTTTGACAGTGTGCTGCGGAGTTTTGGGAACGGAGGTCAGATAGATTTTCCTCTGCTCAAATTTGTTGTGTCTCCAAGAAGGTTTTAGATCATGGGAGCTACCTCTCCAGGCAATCCTCACTGAAATCTTTCCTAAGACTGATGATGCTGCAGGGGCATGTTTATCTACACTGATATAGTTCAGGGAATTGTGTGGTTCTCTAAGCAGGTTAGCATGTATTGGCCTTTCCCTTCTTGATGTGACCCATATGCCCTATGGTTCCTTACTATGCTGCCCATCTCCTCCCTCATCAAAAATCTCAGGACTCCATCATTAGACTAGGAATCCCACTGTTCTTACTTGGTTGTTGGACTGGGGTACTAGGGATGATACAGTTGTAAGAAGTACCTCTCTGTTGGGAGTGGAGAATGGGATGGTTTTGGCAATGGGGACCCCAGTGGATTTTGGGTTTACGGGAAGGTGCTCGAGGATCAGTATTTTGGTGCTCTGTCTGGGTGACTGAAATAGTGCTGCTACACGATCGTTGACAAGGACTGGGAATGTTCAAATGTTTGTTTCAAGATTTTTGAACATATCTTTTACTTTATTCACTTCATTTTTCAAACCTTTGATCATTTTAATCACTTCCGCTAATACATTGTTTTCAAGGAGCCGTTGCTTTGCCTCTTCTCTATCTATCCTCTTTGATCACTATCAATGTGATTGGCTCGTCCTTGACTAGTTGAGCAAACCTCTTAGTACATAATATGGAAAGTTCAATGTATGTTGCTGGGGTCAAGGTGTTGGTTTCATGGTTAGGGAGAACTAAGGTACTGGCTGCCTCTGAGGGGAAAGGAATCTTCAAAACTGGTGTTTTCTCTAATAGTGGAAGGTTTGAGTATTGTTTCCACTTACTCCATTTGGCTATCCACTTTATTTAGCTTACAATTTTCAGCAGCAGATTTAGGGGGATTTTTTTGCTTTAGTGGTTCCAATATCTTCATTTTCTGCCTCACATTTCCCCATTCTGCCCTAGTATATCTCCCAATGCCCCGCAGATATGACCCAAAGTCTGAAAAAGTTGAATGGAACACAACATTCACAAAAAACAATAATAGAGCTACACCAGCATCCACTGGATTCTCGACAATCAAAATGTCAACCCCTTTGCTTTACCAATAAGTCAGCAAGTCAATAAAGCGACAGCCAACGAGAATAAGGAATTCTTTGGAAAAATTGCCTCATACAGTACCTGAAGCTGAGCCAATGGAAATGTGAGACACAGAACCAAGAGGGGTGACAATTGTCCCATCCTGCAGGGGTGAATTTGCGCTATATAGCGCAGATGCAGGGGGGGGGGCTCTTCTTGCCTGCCCCTCCTCTTCCTGTTGGCAGCAATGATGGATTACAGGGCCTGGAGTCCCCCTGCTGGTCCAGTAAGCGTTCCGCACTTCGGAGTGGAGTTGTGCTAAATAGGGCAGATGCAGAGGGGAGGGTTCTCCTTGCTTTTTATACCTCTCCTCCTGTGGGCAGCAGTGATGGGTTATGGGGCTTAGAGTCCCACTACCAGTCTGGTAAGCATACATTTTTTTTTCAGGAACTACAAGTTCCCAATCAAGTACAGAAAATTGGTTACACAGATATATTGCTAAGGAATATAGGTAATCTATTACAACTAAGATTAGAATTCTACATGAAAAGTGACTAAAGACACCCATTTGCTTTTAGATATCTACATCCTGCAGACATCTGTGTGCAGCAGACGTGAGGAGCCAAATTGGTGGAGTCGAGTGCTTCTGTTTTCTCTCATATCCCATTCTCCTTTCCCTGTTTCTACCAACGTCTATGCAGTCATTGATGGAGGCAGTGAGAGGCAGAAGAGTGCATCACTCCAGGTTGATTCCAAGAACAATGTTAGTGCATCTTGACAGAAAGGCTGATTTAAAAAAATCCTATTTGAGAATGCCAATGCAGTAATGGTGGTATGCTGTTTCGTGCAGGCCACCATCCCTGTCTATATAGCCAATCACAGGGGTCTCAAATAACAACCTACCTAATTAATATTAATTACGCAGGTCATTCTGAGACTGATGATTTTTTAGACATGGCTAATTAGTACAGGGATCATATCCCAAAATCAGAAACAGGTCACGGTTTCTAGTGCAGAATTTGCGACCACTTTTTTTGAGCTGTCTCTTTGTACATTAAGCCTACATTTGTGAGTGGATACATACTAACAATCCCAAAAGTCAGAGGGGCAGATTTACAAGCCCCTTGCGCCACTTTTGCGTCATTTTTAACATGGGAAAAATGACGCAAAAGTGGCGCAAGGGGCTTGTAAATCTGCCCCAGAATTTCTGACCCTAATGTCAAATTATTTTATTTTAGTCAAAGTTTAATCGTGCTATGAAGGGGTAGAAGTGTGATGCTAAAGATACCGGATTTATTGTAACCAAATTTTGAAGGACAAAAAATAAAACACTTGAGGATACTCCATCAGCTACAAATAGGTTTCGAGTGGCTCATAAATATCACACCATGGCAATCAATGCAGTGATGGAAGCAAGGTGTTGAGGCTCCCTCCCCCTTTGAATCTTAAACGTCTCATAAACCTACTTGTCCCAAATCTAATATTGACCTTGATTTTGTCGATAATCTATGTCGATGGTTTGACCTACCTTACATGGCCTATGTGTACTAGTTGTCTGGGCTATGGTTTTTTGTAATAAGTCTCAATGCTATTTACTAGCCTTCTGTGATGAAGGGCATAGTAAGAGAAGTGAAGTAGTCATTAAGCATGATTCTCAAACAGCAATTGTAATGAATATGACCTGACGTACAAGAGGATGTCGCAACCAAGGTCAAATTACTTGACCCCAGGTAGAGTTTAAACAGGTAATGATGCTTTGTATTCAGAGAGATTGTCCCAACCTGAATCCCACTGACCTTTCTGCTTTGATGGTAATTGTATTAACTGGTAACAATGTTCTGCATCTATATAGAAACTAAACCATAGTGCAGTTGAAGTTTGTAATCACAGTGTTATATTAGTAGTGCTTAAGAAGAGCAGTGTGTCATCCTTATTAGAGGAAGCACTTTTTACATTGATACAACTAGGTCATAAATAGAAAGAAGCGAGGGCCGGTGAATTGCTGTCTGTTTCTTCAGACACTGGTCACGAACCCGAGCCCACAAGGTGCTTGGCTAAATCAGAAGCAACAGTTGAAATTACATCAGAAAGCAAAAAATTATAAAAAAGTGGAATAAAAATAATACAGCAAGTGAAGCTACATTAACCTTTACTATTAGGAATGCAAATAAATACTATAAATAGACAACTAATCCGGAGCTTTCATGGTGGTCAAACCAATAGTAGTAACTTGTGTCCAATCTGATCTACATGGTGTGAAAAAATTAGGCCAGCCTTAAGATTAAATTTCAACCTGCCTTTGAAAAGAAGACAAAATAAAAAATGCAATGTTTCAAACTAAAGTAAATTGTAAATCAGTAGAACAGGAAGAAAACGGGTTTATTTCCGAAATTTTCCACTGATGCTTCAAATAATTATTCGTAATTGATGGTCGAACACTGACACTGTTCTCGGCCATTGGGGATTTGGCCCCTAAATGACTTGAATGTATGCCACAAGTACTCTTTATTGTCGGTTTTCCCAGCATATTGTTTCTCTTGCAATGGAAATTGAAAAAACAAATTACATTCTATGCCTTGAAAACCAAGTAAGCAAGTTATCTACCATCACAGGATAGATAGTAACGTTCACAGTACTCAAAGCCAGTCTGAAGAGATAATGGTTCTAGATCGACACCCATATGACATGTTTATACACACAGGAGATTTCAATATAAACTTATTTCATTGGCAGGAGAGGTTTAAAGAACTCTCTATCATAAAGGAAATATAGAATATCCCATTTGTTACGAATTATAATATCAGCGGAAGAGGGGGACTAAACTTTTAGGGGCTGATTTACAAGCCCGTTGCGCCACTTTTGCGTCATTTTTAACATGGGAAAAGTGACGTACGGGTGGCGCAAGGGGCTTGTAAATAAGCCCCCTAGTTCACATGAATCATTCACAATTACATTGTCTGAATGAAAGATCTTTTGGTGGGCCTGCTGAGTGTACACATAGAACTTGTTTATCTATTACAGTCTAGAATAAGTATGAGCCCACTTATCCCCATACTGTAGGTCCTTACATTTTGTGCATTATTTCCTCACTGGAAGGTGAGGCCTTTCCACGTTTATTTTAAGTCTAACAATCAGTGCATGCAAATATAACCTCGATTTTAAGGTAATTAAAAAAATCCTAGCACATTGGTGAAACATCTGATGCTTGGAAGTTAATCTTAGAATTTGATTTTGATGACCTGTTAACTACAATTGGATCCGCTGTGCAAGCTCACTGTTTCTTTTGGGTCAGAATAATGGATTAAGTGATGGGTGACCTGGCATCATACTTGAATTGTAACTGGAGTGGACATTGCATTATCCATACAAATGTCAGACGGATGGTTTGCCGCAATCTCAGAAATGGTTTGAAGGGAATTCATACTTTGAATCAAAACGATGGATACGTAGGATATTATCAGACACATGGATGGGACGAATTTTGGTCTTTAGTTAATGATTTTGTTCAACAGCATTACTGCATCCCTAAAATTAGATTTGTATAATGATTTAGTCACAAGGCATAGTTTCAAGACACCCAAGAATGATTGACACTCGACTTTTATTCGAATTGGGATCCATTACAGCTACGATCAATAGACCCATTACAAATCTAAACTCTAATAGGTGTTAGTTATTATCAATAAATCAGCATAAATATGGGATTACAACTTTGGTGCAAATTTCCTTTCGGAACATATTGTTCTTTGTACAGCATTTTTCGTGGAAAGGGAGCTCATAGAGCTGGCGCACAACAAACATTGGCATTGCAATTGTTTTGACTTTTGTACATTGAAAACATGTTTGCAAGTTGAGTAACACCGAAGAGTTAGCACAGAGGAGCAGTAGTGAATGCAGACTTTCTATGGTGAAGGTTGCCTTGCTGCTGCTGCATGTGTACCTGTGTTGTATGTTAGTGTATCTTGGTGACCAAATGCAAGAACATTTGGCACAACCAGAAAAGGAGACTTGTGCAAAATCAGCACAGACTTCAAGGGAAGCCAGAGGATAGTCCAAAGCAGTGTCATCTGAAGAGCACAGAGTCCAAGGGGATGAAGTTTATGATTCACAGATTGGAAAGCAGTGTAGTGGCATGAGAGTGAAGAGAAGCATGGGGACTGGAGGCAACACAGAGTATCGATGTCAGATGTAGCACATTGTCAATTTCCATAATGTATCACACAGGGAAATGGTGGGTGGCTACTTAGGGCACAGGGACAGAAAGCAGTGCAGGTCCAAGAAGGTTGGCACAGTACAGGACTCGCAGTACTTCTGGAAGCACTTCATTGGGTACTGAACATCAGGGTTTGCAGACTGTCAGCCAGAATGAACAGCAGCCAAGTGTAACACATGCATACAGAGATATTTTTTAATCTCACTCACTCACTCATTCACTCTTCCCCAATAACATTGCAGTCCTTTGATGGAAGTTAGAGTCAGAACAGACAACCTAGCAAAAATGTCATCTATTAGTGAACGAATTTCATGGGGGGATAGCAAGAGAAATGGTATCGGTACGTCAAGTAGCTGCTGTGGGTGTTCTTCCCATATAAAACAAATGGAAATTATGTTTTCTTTACTCACACTCTGAACACAGACACACCCACACACACACACAGACATTACAAGAAGAACAGAAGCCATGCAAATGTAACTTCTCAATACAAAGCTGTACCCTGAGAAGCACACACAAAGCAGTAGTAAATATTTAATTTATTTTCTCCAACTATCCTCTACCTCCAGTAGCTGTACAATGCCTACCTTCCACCCCACAGCAGAGGTTGGGGTGATTGAAGCTCACTCAATACTACTGAAGTCTTACGATCTAAAGCAGGGAGCCCCATGGCAGATGAGGCAACAAAAGGGGACTGGCATTGCATGGTACACTATGTGAGAAGAAAACAGGAAAATCCATGCAAGCTGCATTCACACTCAAAACAAGGGCTGTGTGGGCTCTATCTTTGCAATCTGCACACCCCCACAATGCAGAAAAAAGCCCATACAATGTGCATTGTCTCCCACTCCTCTAAACAATATGGACAGCAGCAATTCAAGTCCCCACTCTCACCTTACCATATGGAGAGTTATCTACCTGCATGCCTTACTACTGAAGCCATGTCAGGAGAGAGACCTGATGTTGTGGTGGAAGGGAACAAGGGAAATAATGTGGAGCTTGAGTGAAAGTCACAGAAGTAGTGAAAAGGTTGTAGGGGATACAGCTGTCAATCATCATGTGAGTAATTGAGTAGACCAGAAGACAGACTGAGGTAGTTGAAAGGGACTCCAAGTCAAGCATCTTGGGCAATGGTTACCAAAGCATCCAAATGTTCTATATTTTCCATCACTATTGTGGTTCTTTGTTGTGTCAGAAATTTAGAATGTCTTTGTGGGCAGGTGTTCAGTGTTACACTGTCCTGTCACTCTAACTTGGCAGTACCAATTTCAGAAGGAAACCCCACTCTTTAAACTCAGCTAGAAAAAGTGGTCAACATCCACCTACTAAGTAGTCCACTGTAGCAAGACATTTCACGGCTCATTTGATTCAAATCACCAGGGCTTAGAAAAAAAGATAACATAATTAGGCTGACAGCCTCCTTCCTAGCCCATCCTGACTTTTGAATAGGAGCCATACCATTGATACCTCCTCTGTTCTGTGTTGCTGGGAAAGGGTCTCCTTCTCTCAAAGCAGAGATTTTTCATTGATGTCTGGGGAACAGGACATATATACATTAAAGCAGGACAACAGAAGAGGAAGAGGGCACTGCCAGGGGATCCACATAAATGCTCTTCTTCCTACACCTTGACATACATACATAGTGTATTAATAAGAACGTAAAGGACTGGGCGAATTTACATCTCTTATTAGCCCTGCTCAAGCCAGATGTCTGCCGAAGGCTGCAAAATCTAAATAACAGTATCTAAAAGAAGAGGTGATGGCCGGCCATGGGCTTACTGCAGTTGTTCATTTATAACTCTGCTGTTTCGCAGCTCCTATCAAGAAGGTGCAGCCACTCTAGACTTGTTATCTTCTCTGCTTTGTAGGATGTCAGGGGGACTGCGAACAAGGGCTGCTGGCATACCTTTGTAATAGACTATGTGAAACAAGTTAGTGATGGGTAGATCTGAAAGGAGGAGAGAATTCCTTCCCCATTCATTTTGGATTTTTACCTGTAAAGGGTTTTGGAAGGTTTGTTATGAGAGAGCACTTACCCAGCACAGGAACCACATGACAGTTTAGTAAAAGCTGAAGTAAAGTGCAGACATATTTTGAGACTGGATTATATCCAGCTGTCAATGACTTGCAAGCTCCCCTTTTAAAAACCCACATGGGGCTGAAGGCTGGGCTTAAGACCATGTACAGTAGGTGTTGGTCATCCATGGCAGGTTGGGCACTGGCTGCAGGCCAGGACATGTGACTAACCCTCTTGGTGCACTGCAGTAGTGGTGAAAAGAAGGGGTGGTACTTATGAGTGGCAATGGCTAAAGGGCTGACCATGTGCAATGGGTGTTGAAAATTAATTATATCATAAAAAAATTGTAGAATGCGTAATTTACTGAAATTCACAAGTTATGCTTAGCAATGCACACAAGACACCCATATGAGAAACAGTTGACAAACCAAAATAAATCAAGAATATTCATAATGAATGATGAATGTCAAAAGCATCGAATTGTTGATATAAGTTACAAAAACAACAAAATGCCCTGAAATGTTATTTAAGAGGTACTATACCGAACATGATTCATAATAATAATGATGTAATAATTTTGATGCATGATAAAGATCGCTTATAAGCAATGCGCACCAAGCATAATAATCAATGAAAGCACTGTAATGCAAAATCCTGACATAAGCGCGATTGTCCTGTTTGTATATATGTATAAAGTTATTTTAAAAAACCAATCGCACTACGTATCCCAGAATGCCCCATTATGGCAGAGATGGGTATATAAAGCGTAATCAAAGAAGGACTCACTAACCGTGAAGAAAGCCGTGTGAAGGCTGAAACGCGTTGGTTGAGTGGTGTTGTGTTCAAATAAATTAAGCTAATCCAGCTTTGGAGTGCCGAGTCCTTTGTGAAAGAAATTGATTTGGGGCCAGGATCCGGCCCATACGCTGAGCACCCGCTGTGGAGCGCCTTTGAGCTGAAAGGATCACATTGTGAGACAATTATTGTGGATTCAGAGGTGCCTGGATTGACTGCAAACAGAAGTCTACTGGAAATGCGAGAATCACCCAAGGTTGAGCGCCACGTAACGGAGTCGGAGGACGCCGTTGAAACGGGAGTCTCCCGGTGAGGTGAGTGACATTCAGTCATTGAAGTGAACAGCGATCCGAAGCGGCTTGTGTTTACTTAGGGAAACGTGTCCAGGAACGTAAACAATATGTCTGGCATCTAAGTGAACTGGCGAGAGCTGGATACTTGTAACAAAAGGACATAGAAGCGTCCTTCACAACACCAAGAGTGAGGCGCAGTCAGGTACGAATGGTGTGAAGATAAGCACACAAATTGTTAATAATGGAAGCGCGTGCTGCGAAGCGTGCATCAAAAGCAGCAACAATGTTTAAACTTGGAGATGCAAATGAAGATATAACGGAAAATGTGGGGAACGTACAAAGTAGCACTAACATGTCATTAAGACAACAATTCAATAACATGGAAAGACCATACAAAAAGGAAGTTAACAAAAGCTGGGAAATTATAGCATTGGAGAACTACATTGAGGTTAAACGTTTACCAAGAGGTCTGCGCATTTTCACAATGCCAACGCACCCAGATACTAAAGTGGAATTGCTAGAGGAATGGGTGGAAAATAATTTACAGTGTTCTCTGAATATGATGCGTATATTAATCAAACACGCCAAAATTGATGTCGCTGAAATTACAAAAACTGGAGGAAATGGAGGAAAGCATTAAAAGTCAGGCAAACAAAGAGGAAGTCACGAAATTGCGTAAAGAAATGGATGTAAGGTTGGAAAAATATGAAAATGAAATCCAGGAACGAAAACAAAGAAAATTTAAAAGAGATGAACAGGATTATTCACATGGCAGAATACTAACATTTGCCAGACGTTATGACACCTTAAAAAGAGTTATCCAATGCAACAATTTAAACCTACAATTCAAAGCACGAGTGAATCAGAGGCAAGTGAGGGGGAACCACCCAGTGGTGCGCAAGGAACACCTAGAATTACTTTTTTAGAGGAGATACGATTGATAAATCTAGACAAGTCCCTAATGAGAGGAGGGGGACGAGGAAGCGCCATGAACAGAGGCCGGGGAAAAGAAACAGGAGATACCTCACTAGTACAAGGAAAACCAGAAGGGCAAAGCGAAAGAAGGCAGTATCCATTATGAAACAGGAAATAATGAACACCAACTTAATAGTGAACCTCTCGATTCATCAATTAACTCAAAATGAAACATCATTATTAAATAAGGGTTTATCTTTCTGCCCGGAAAGTCATTACAATTACACCCAAGTCAGAATTGACCTATATAAATACATCAGAAAGCTGAAATTGGCAAAGATTCATGCCAACAAACAAATAAATAGACATCCTCAAGAAAAAAGCCAAGACGATAGGAATGAGTCTGCTACACCGACTATCACAATAGATCAAATGTCTGACTTAAAGAACATGTTTGACTTACTATATGATTTAAATGATGATCAGATGTCTGAAGAACAAGTGCTGGAATCTTTGGATATTCAAACTGATAAAAGAATTGAAAGTGGACTAAAGAAAAAATCTAGATATTGTCCGGTTCTATCACCTGGAAATAGATTTGACTTGTTCTCAGATGCCATCGTTGAGGAACTGGAAAAGTTGTCAAAAAAACGAAATCAAAAACAAAGAGAAAATCTAACTAGCAAAGAAAGGGAAGCAATAAAGAACTTAATGGAAAACAAAGAAATTACGGTGAAATCCGCCGACAAAGGGGGGAACATCGTCCTGATGGACACAAAGGATTATGTAAAAGAAGCGATGAGGCAATTGAATGACAACGCTAACTATTGCAGAATTAAAAATAATCCTATAAACAAAATGGTCTCAGAATTTAATCAAAACCTACAGAAATGGCATTCAAATAATTTGATCAGTGATGATGAATTGAAATTTCTTACTAAAGAATTCCCTGTTATACCAACGATATATTTCTTGCCTAAAATCCATAAAACACTACAAAATCCACCTGGGAGACCTATAGTCTCCTCATGTGACTCCCTCTATGAAAACCTCTCGCAGTATGTGGATACGTTTCTGGCCCCAATTGCACAAAGCATGAGCTCCTATATTAAAGATACGGGGGATTTTCTTAGGATTCTAACAGGAATCACATGGAGTAACCAATACCTCTTGGTGACAATAGACGTTGTGTCTTTATACACATCAATACGGCATGAAATAGGCTTGGAGGCATGTACATTTTTCTTAAAACAGCGAAGTATTACGGAATTAAAACACACTGAAATGTTACTTAAAATGATTGAGATATGCCTCACAAACAACATCTTTCTCTTCAATAAGGAACTTTTAAACAATCTTGTGGTACAGCCATGGGGATTTCCTTTTCTCCGAATTTTGCGAATATAACCATGGGCTGGTGGGAGAGAGAAATAGCGTGGAATTCAGATAACCAAGAAGAACTCGAGCGGATTGTGCTATGGGTCCGATTCATTGATGACTTGTTTTTAATATGGAATGGCACTGAGCAGGATTTTAATGAATACTTTTTGAAATTGAACAACAACCAGATTGGTTTATCATTCACATGCGCTAAGAATAGGAAAGAAATTGAATTCTTGGACACCAAAATTTTCATTGAGAATGATCAAATTCAATCTACGCTATTCAGGAAAAAGACTGCAACCAACAGTATTCTGCACGGGACTAGTTTCCACCCCAAACCACTGCTGGAAAATATCCCCTATGGGGAATTTATACGCATGAAACGTAATTGTTCCAAAAAGGAAGATGCAGAAGAGAAAATTCAGGAAACTATACAGAGACTTAAAATGAGAGGCTATCATGAAACAACATTAAGAAAATGTAAACAACGTGCCGATCAGAAACCAAGGGAAGATACATTGATCCCAAGAATTAATATCGAGGAAACCAAAGAACATGGACCACCAAGATTTATCACAACATACAGTAAAGAAAGTGGCATAATAACTAACAAAATTAAAAAATATTGGCACCTAATCGCAGGAGATCCAGACATTGGAAAATGTTTAGGCCCAAAACCAATTGTTACCTACAGGAAGACTAAATCTTTAAAGGACATGCTAGTGAAAAGCCACTTTCAGGAAAACCCACATACAAACTGGTTATTAGATCAACAAAGGGGGTTCAAGAAATGTAATGTTTGCAAGGCTTGCAAAATTGGGAAGAACATGAGAACAATTGTGGAACCGAATGGCAAGCCAATCCAAATTGAGCAAAATATTTCCTGTACATCACAGTTCGTCATCTATATTATAGAATGTAACTGCGGAATGAAATATATTGGAAGCACTACATGTATGCTCAAGAAACGCATTCTTGAACACATTCGCGCAGTAAAGAATGGAAATATGACTTACGCCACAGCGAAACATATGCCACAATGCCAGAAAGGAGATTGGAGGGCGATGAACTACTATGGCATTCATATGATACCCCCGGAAGAACGTGGTGGGGACAGAGTGAAAAAACTGCGACAGATGGAATCCAGATATATCATCAGGCTCAGAACTAAGACTCCTAGAGGAATAAATAACGATGAGGAACTTTTTGTACATTTGGAGTAGAATAAATTACCGAAATGATTTTGAATAGTGTTAGTAACAGCTGGACATTACGTTGGTCTCAAAAAGTGAAGTAGGGGTACTATACCCAAATCAAGAATATTCATAATGAATGATGAATGTCAAAAGCATCGAATTGTTGATATAAGTTACAAAAACAACAAAATGCCCTGAAATGTTATTTAAGAGGTACTATACCGAACATGATTCATAATAATAATGATGTAATAATTTTGATGCATGATAAAGATCGCTTATAAGCAATGCGCACCAAGCATAATAATCAATGAAAGCACTGTAATGCAAAATCCTGACATAAGCGCGATTGTCCTGTTTGTATATATGTATAAAGTTATTTTAAAAAAACAATCGCACTACGTATCCCAGAATGCCCCATTATGGCAGAGATGGGTATATAAAGCGTAATCAAAGAAGGACTCACTAACCGTGAAGAAAGCCGTGTGAAGGCTGAAACGCGTTGGTTGAGTGGTGTTGTGTTCAAATAAATTAAGCTAATCCAGCTTTGGAGTGCCGCGTCCTTTGTGAAAGAAATTGATTTGGGGCCAGGATCCGGCCCATACGCTGAGCACCCGCTGTGGAGCGCCTTTGAGCTGAAAGGATCACATTGTGAGACAAAATAAATAATTATGTAACAATTACAAAAATAATCATCCATTTTTATGGAATTATGTCACTTGGCCAAAAGGATTTAGTTTTGTCACATTCTGTTTGTAAACCTCAAATGTAAAGTATTGTGCCTAATGGGGCTAATGTAATCATACTGACATGATGACGTTTATCACTGAACTTAACTGTCCAGTGCCATAGGGTCAGATGTATGAAATCGTGTGTTTGTGCTGACCTAATAGCCAATTTTAGCGTTTAGTGCTTGACGCTGTTAGCGATTTGCAGTGGGTCGCAAATGGACCTGCCTCATCAATATTCATGAGGCAAGTCACAATTTGCAACCCTTTGTGAATGGCTACAATTACAGGGATGGTGGCCTGTTGGGGTTTTTAAATAAAGCAATATTTCTTTTGTGATGCAGCCCATTTTCCCTATAGGAAAACGGGATACATTTCAAAAATAAAAATGAAAAGCTACCTTTTCATTTTTTTAAAGTAGGCATTGGTCTATGGGACTGTTGCCTGCTTTTAAAAAATATTGGTGCCCACATTCACAAAGAGGAAGGGGTCCATTGTGAATGGATTACCACCAACCTGAAGTTGCTGATAACTGTGAATGTTTTGCAACCACATTCCCATTGCAAAACATTCATACATACCAGTGCTATCTGGTATTAGGAAAGGACACCCTAAACATGCCCCTTACTAATACTGAATTGGAAAAGCAAAATGCGATTCAGTAACATGTTACTGAGTCACATTTTGACTTCTGTACATGGCAAAATGCATTTTACTGGTCGCACCGGGCCATTTGCGACAGGTAAAATGCTTCGCCCATCTGGCCCTTAATTCCATAAAATTAGATTATTATGTTTGTAATTGTTATACAATACAGTTGTGCCATTGTTGCTTAATTATCTATTTTGGTTTGTTGGATATTTCTCACATCAGAAGAAAGATTCTACGCATCTTCACTGTTTCTTGACCACATGATATTCATGACAGCATTGCAAAATGCCCCCTATCCATGAGCACACCAAAACGCATTGGGTCCATTGCCAATTCTGTCAATAAACCCACTTTGATCACTGTGAATAGGTTGTCGTAGTATTTTCTTTGGTGGTGTATGAGTTTCTAAATATGTGCAAGTTTTCCCAAACCCACATCCATGTACCACCATGCAAGAGCTAAGCCTGTCCATTATCGGGAAATCAACGTGGTACAGATGAGTATTTAAATCCGAAGCACCAGCCGCCCCATTGATATCGTCATTACTTGGAGACATAGGGGACGATTACAATGTCGTTTGGA
Organism: Calotriton arnoldi; assembly: GCA_963921515.1. NCBI lineage: Eukaryota > Metazoa > Chordata > Amphibia > Caudata > Salamandridae > Calotriton > Calotriton arnoldi. The sequence goes on along the minus strand of CAWUFW010021758.1, from coordinate 10,383 downwards.
AACTTGTCCGACTGAATCCATTCCGAAATCGTTTCCGACAGAATCGGGTTGTGCGAGTCCAACTGATCGATTACAATGCTTCCCAACATCGTTTGGTTGGACTCGCATTGACTTCAATGGGAGCCTGTGTTCTGAATGAGTGTATTTAGGAAGACAAGGGTGCCCCAATATGTGAACCTGGGGTGATACGTTGGTTAAAGGAACAATGGTTCTAGTGTGGCCTAAAAGGTCCAAGGGGAAGTAACCCTGTAGAGGGCACTAAGGTAAGTAAAGGATTAGGAACTTGGGGGCATATTAGCAAGACCGGCGATAAAATTATCGCCGTTTTAGCGGCAGGAAACTGCCGCTAAAGCGGCGATAATGGGCTTGCTAATATGCGTTATAGAATTCCAATAGAAGCCCAGGTTAGATGTGCAGGACATCTAACCTGGGCTTCTATTGAATTCTATAACGCATATTAGCAAGCCCATTATCGCCGCTTTAGCGGCAGTTTCCTGCTGCTAAAACGGCGATAATTTTAACGTGGGTCTTGCTAATATGCCCCTTGATTCACAAAAGAGAGCAGTAGGAAATATAACGAGGGACATGTAGGTCAATGTATGACAAGTGTTTATTACACAATGAAGGTATTCAGGTGCTCACACAGTAAGTGACAATAAGCGTGACGTGAGAAGTGAGGGTGAACTTAAAATAAAGACATCGCATTGACAACAATGTTAGAAGCTCCTTTAAAGATTTTTACAGAGTATAAGGAGTTCATGTTGTAAGGGGTCGACGACGTTTCGAACTCAATTATTCGAGTTCATCTTCAGGACAAAAAGTGTGAGCAACTTGAATTGAGCTGAAGGAAGAATTGTAATTAATATCCGTGGTAGAGGCGTCTGCGTAGCGCTGTGCTTCTTACGGGGCCCGGGATAGCCTGCGAACTAATGCGCATTTGTGTGGCCCGGTGGGGGGGGGAAAAGGACTTGGTAGCAGGGAGCGATTTCTTAAAACACTTCGCCGCTGAATGGCAACGTGTTGTGCACTCAGCACGTATTTTCCCTTGAGCAGGACACGCTCCTTTCATCTCCCAGGCCTCCATTTACTGAATTGTGATCGGCCAAAATAATTAATTCTCCAGCACAGCACGTTGCCATTCAGCGGCGAAGTGTTTTAAGAAATCGCTCCCTGCTACCAAGTCCTTTCCCCCCCCCCCACCGGGCCACACAAATGCGCATTAGTTCGCAGGCTATCCCGGGCCCCGTAAGAAGCACAGCGCTACGCAGACGCCTCTACCACAGATATTAATTACAATTCTTCCTTCAGCTCAATTCAAGTTGCTCACACTTTTTGTCCTGAAGATGAACTCGAATAATTGAGTTTGAAACGTCGTCGACCCCTTACAACATGAACTCCTTATACTCTGTAAGAATCTTTAAAGGAGCTTCTATCATTGTTGTCAATGCGATGTCTTTATTTTAAGTTCACCCTCACTTCTCACGTCACGCTTATTGTCACTTACTGTGTGAGCACCTGAATACCTTCATTGTGTAATAAACACTTGTCATACATTGACCTACATGTCCCTCGTTATATTTCCTACTGCTCTCTTTTGTGAATCAAGTTCCTAATCCTTTACTTACCTTAGTGCCCTCTACAGGGTTACTTCCCCTTGGACCTTTTAGGCCACACTAGAACCATTGTTCCTTTAAACAACACACTGTGTTCTGAATGAGAACACAGGCTCCCATTGAAAAAAGGGGTGGTTGAGGAACACCTTACACCCTGTGGCAGGCACCCCATGGTACCTGCCACATTGTGCATGGTTGGAAAGAGGGGTTCCTTGGGTACCCACAAGGGCCCCAACCGGACGCCTCTGGGTGAAGGGGGCCCTGAACAGGCCCCCAAAGACAGATTCCGACAGCCGTTTCATGTCGGGCAGACCGATTCGGAACGGCTGTCTGAATCGGTCATCGTAATCACTTGCTTAGAAACTGTGTCCATAGAGCTGTACAATTCGGCTCCAAAAAACTCGGCCTGTCTGAATGTCTTTCGGAACCAAAACGGACAACCTGAATGGTTTCTGGGCATCGTAATCGGTTGTTGGGAAATGTGGACTATTCGGATGGAAACAAGGGTTCCGAATCAGATACCGAATCCCATTCGGAGCCTTCCCGAACAACATTGTAATTGGCCCCATAGTGTGAAAACGTTTGGAACCCCATTTTTGAATTCTGTGCAGACAAACTTAACAGCGCAGTAGAGTGCACCTCTAGATACATCCGAAGGTGCATCTGAGGGAGCAGTCTCCCGGAAAAACAGAAAACAACGGACTTTTTGGCAGCTCCCCCAGGTGAACAATAAGCACATCAGTACTTTGGGGAATAGGTTGGTCTTTGCTGGTGCCTGTAACAAGTGAATCAATAAATCTGAAAGGTACTGTTTCCTATAGAGGAGAAGAGGAAGAAACAAGGTTGGAAGGGAATAATCAAGGGGAATCCTTATGGTTATTATTTAAGGCCCTCACACATCCAAATGGATGTCTTGCTTTTATTAAAAACAATGGATTTAGGCCCAGATCTCTGTACTGGGCTAAATGTATGACATTGTTCTGCATTCTGCCCATCAATTGTTCTTTTTGCACTTGTATCCCCGAGTGAGACGGGTAAGCCCAGATGTGGGTCCCGTGCTCTCCATGCCACTGGAATCAAGCTATCCTGGCTGAAGAGGGGTAAAACCCCGAAACCGGTCCTAGGATGCTTGTTTCCAGTCCAGGGAGGACCTGGCCTGGCAGTTCGGGCTGGACTGTTCCCATGAGGCACAGGGTCAAGACTGATTTGCATATGGCTGGGTCCAAACTGGAATGGCATGGTGAGCAAAAAAAAGATGGATTTAGGCCCAGATCTCTGTACTGGGGTGAATGTATGACATTGTTCTGCATTCTGTCCATCAACTGTTGTTTTTGCATTTGTCACCCCGAGTGGGACGGGTATGCCCAGACTTGGGTCCCGTGCTCTCCATGCCACTGGAATCAAGCTATCCTGGCTGAAGAGGGGTGAAACCCCGAAACCGGTCCTAGGATGCTTGTTTCCAGTCCAGGGAGGACCTGGCTTGGCAGTTCGGGCTGGACTGTTCCCATGAGGCACAAGGTCAAGACTGATTTGCATATGGCTGGGTCCAAACTGGAATGGCATGGTGAGCAAAAACGATAGATTTAGGCCCAGATCTCTGTACTGGGGTGAATGTATGACATTGTTCTGCATTCTGTCCATCAACTGTTGTTTTTGCATTTGTCAACCCGAGTGGGACGGGTATGCCCAGACGTGGGTCCTGTGCTCTCCATGCCACTGGAATCAAGCTATCCTGGCTGAAGAGGGGGAAACCCCGAAACCGGTCCTAGGATGCTTGTTTCCAGTCCAGGGAGGACCTGGCTTGGCAGTTCGGGCTGGACTGTTCCCATGAGGCACAGGGTCAAGACTGATTTGCATATGGCTGGGTTCAAACTGGAATGGCATGGTGAGCAAAAAAACGATGGATTTAGGCCCAGATCTCTGTACTGGGGTGAATGTATGACATTGTTCTGCATTCTGTCCATCAACTGTTGTTTTTGCATTTGTCACCCAGAGTGGGACGGGTATGCCCAGACGTGGGTCCCGTGCTCTCCATGCCACTGGAATCAAGCTATCCTGGCTGAAGAGGGGTAAAACCCCGAAACCGGTCCTAGGATGTTTGTTTCCAGTCCAGGGAGGACCTGGCCTGGCAGTTCGGGCTGGACTGTTACCATTGGGTGCAGGGTAAAGACTGATTTGCATATGGCTGGGTCCAAACTGGTATGGCATGGTGAGCAAAAAAACGATGGATTTAGGCCCAGATCTCTGTACTGGGGTGAATGTATGACAGTGTTCTGCATTCTGTCCATCAGATTTTCTTTTTGCATTTGTCACCCTGAGTGGGACAGGTATGCCCGGGCGTGGGGCCCGTGCTCTCCATGCCACTGGAGTCAAGCTATCCTGGCTGATGAGGGATGAAACCCCGAAACCGGTCCTAGGATGCTTGCTTCCAGTCCAGGGAGGACCTGGCCTGGCAGTTCGGGCTGGACTGTTCCCATTGGGCGCAGGGTCAAGACTGATTTGCATATGGCTGGGTCCAAACTGGTATGGCACGGTGAGCAAAAAAACGATGGATTTAGGCACAGATCTCTGTAAGGGGGGGAATGTGTGACATTGTTCTGCAATCTGTCCATCAATTGTTCTTTTTGCATTTGTCACCCAGAGTGGGACAGGTATGCCCAGACGTGGGTTCCGTGCTCTCCATACCACTGGAGTCAAGCTATCCTGGCTGATGAGGGGTGAAACCCCGAAATCAGTCCTAGGATGCTTGTTTCCAGTCCAGGGAGGACCTGGCCTGGCAGTTCGGGCTGGACTGTTCCCATTGGGCGCAGGGTCAAGACTGATTTGCATATGGCTGGGTCCAAACTGGTATGGCATGGTGAGCAAAAAAACAATGGATTTATGCCCAGATCTCTGAACTGGGGTGAATGTATGACATTGTTCTGTATTCTGTCCATCAATTTTTCTTTTTGCATTTATTATAGGGCCAGCGCTGCAATGCCCTACAGGCCCCACGAGAGGGCTCGTTGTCGGAGATCTTTTTAGTTTTCCACCATAATGATGAGGGTGTGGGTGAGGATACAGAATGTGTATGGTGACTTGAGAACAAATGGAGTGCCAAGTACATAAAAACTGTCTAAGGCATATCTAATTACCTTTAATATGGTGGTTCCCTTGGGAGGGATCAAAGCAATAGAATGTGGACTAATATGAGGACTCAATGAACCACGATAGCCTTAATGTGTATGTCAGGTCGACATATTTCATGCCTATTGGTCCAGCGGAATCCCTGGTATCCTACCCTACACCTAGAGAGGGTTATATAGTGACAGGTACTTCTCTAATAGGAAAATATCTCAATATATTATTGTCCAACCTAAGTAAAAAGAAAGGATAGAAAAACTATATCAATTATAGTTCAAAACACATGTAGGTAGACACTTCTTAGTGTTTTAAACCATACTCAAGTGTTTTCACAATAGACACAACATGCTACAGAGGCGCAAAAAGTCGCTTTCAAGTGCTCGTACATACAGCAGGTCAGGCAAGTGACCACATGTAAAAACTCTAAAAACACAATGCAATACAGACATACAACATGAAACATGAATAAATACAGGGTAGTGGTGTTGAAATAGGTGAGAGTAGGGATCTTACCTTGTTGAATCAATCTGTAAAGCTCCTTGGGTCAGAAGCAGAGAATTGCACACTGCTGCAAAGAAACTGGAGAAAACAGTGAAGGATATCAGCAAGCAGAAACCCTCTGCTTCAGAGAAGTATCCCCTGCATCAAATGTCAAGAGTAAAGGTACTCACATGGTCTTATGTGGAGAGTGTCAAAGACCCACCCCACCTCTGCTCGCCTGGAAATGATGAGGGTGCGCATGGAGGTATTTATGGAGTAACTTACTCGTGTGATCGTTATTAGGTGTGGGTTGTGATCATAAACATAACATGAGTCACCATACTGAATAGAGGGCATCACAATGTAGGAGGCCAATTGCATGCCAGTGTAAGGTCCTGTAAGCAAGTGAGGCCCAGTGACATGTGCACGATGATGCACGCGTGGCAAAATGATGGGAAGATGACCAAAAGGAGCCACTATATTGGGAGTGTTGCACTGGAAGTGGCAAACACAGTACAAGAGAGAGGCCCGGCAAATATATGAGGCCGGGTGACGTGTGTGTGGTGACGCAACTTATTATTGGAAGGGAATACGGACCGTCATTATAGGTGTGTGTCTGTAAAGAAGGCATAACAATGTAATCTCGTTGAATAGAAGAATCAAGAATAGAAGAACACCTCATCATAGTTGGCCAATCTAATAAAAGCAGAAGTGTATGCATAGTTGGGCACTCATAAACCAAAATGTAAATAATCACAGGAATGGTAATCAAGAGAATAGCTCTATTGTGCATATGCAAGGTTCATGTGTAGTAACACTGGGCACTCACAAACCAACATGTTGATACCCAGATGCATGTTAATTAAGAGAATTTCTCTATTGTGCATACACAAAGCTCATATGTAGCATCACTAACATGTGTGGTATTGGAAAGGATGTAACCAATTGGGAAATATCTCTCTAGTTTGTCGTCAGTAGTTCAAATGTAACAGTATATCTATTGGAGGGATCTCATTCAAACACTAGGTGGTTATACCTCACACCATGATATATCATTGAGTCCCTGTGTGATGGTAGAGAGATTCTTATCTGAATAGTGTTGAGCCACTCCACTGGTCATTAGCCTCCAATATAGTACACTTAAGGTCATCAGGGGTATGGTGTGGGCTGCAGAAGTGGATAGACATGTTCGTGATGCTACTTTTGAAGCAGATATTACTGCAATGCTCCATCATTCTTTACAGGCCTGGTGGTCATGCCCACATATGGCAGGTTACAGGGGCAGGTGATAAGATAGACATAATTCCTCATGTTACACTTAGAGGGACTCCTTTGAGTCCAAATTGATCCATGGTCCGAGTGCATCTCTTTAGTGATTTTAGTCAGATGGCACACGCTGCAAGACCCTCACGGGTAATGGGCAATGACTGGGGAGAGAGCCCAGAGGGTATGTTGTTTTGGTATGGGTTTAATCCTCGGTCTGGTGTATACTAGAAGATCTTCCACATTATGAGTGCGCTTAAAAGCAAAGCGCAGACGTGGGATATCCAAGGAACCTGAATGTAGGATGGCCCAAAGTTTCATAATGATAAGCTGTGTGCAGTTGGAGTAGAGGTGAAAGTAGTACACAAGTCAAAATGCCCTCAGTAGTATGAGTGATGACTTCAAGCAAGGCTTCATAGTGGTTATTCCATGTCCTTTTGGGGGCCTGGTTGATAGTCTTAGGAGGGTAGTTGCGGGAGGCAAGATTGATGCTCAGGTCGTTGGCCTGGATGTCGTAATCTTTCAAGTACTACAGTTTACTACAGTTTACTCAGAGGCGGAGAAATTGTCCTTTCAGTAAGTTGTCTTGAAGAGCCTTAGGATGGTGGTTGTAAAATAATAGCAGACTATTGCAGTCTGTGGTTTTCCTGAAGGTGTTAGTTGATAAAATCCTGTCTCGTGGGGCTGTAAGGCATTGCAGCACAAGCCCAATGAGGAGCTGGCCCTATGATGAAGCATGGTATCCATTTGGATGTGTGAGGGCACTAGATAATAACCATAAGGATTCCCCTTAACCGCTTCTGTGCTCATGACGAGACCAGCTCATCATGAGTTACAGTGGAGCTGTGCTCATGACGAGCTGGTCTCGTCATAACAGCTGCGCGCCGCCCACACGGGATTAATTCCCCGCCTGTGCGGGAGAATTAATGAGTGGGCGGGGTTGTGACGAAACCAGCTCGTCATGAGCACAGCTCCACTGTGACTCATGACGAGCTGGTGTCGTCACGAGCACCGCGGCTCCGCGCTCACCCCCTCGCCCCCTGCAGGGAAGGGATTAAATATTCTCTGCCAATCATGTTTCTTCCTCTTCTCCTCTATGGGAACAGTACCTGTCAGATTTATTGATTATGATTTAGGAGCATGGGCACAGGACCCTTATTAGCTCTCTGTCCCCCTCTTGTGCATATAGGCTGTAACAAGTGGTCATTGCTTAAAACATGGCAAAGGACAAGGCACAGGAGAGGCAAGTTGCAGCTGATATGCTGTTCACTGCAGATTTCGACAGTTTGATTGTAGCTGAGCCGGGTGTTTGAAGACAAAGACTCTTATCTACGATTGACAAACTTAACAGGTGAAACAATGCCGGCAGAGTCACTTGAGGCCTGAGGAACTTTATAACCCCATCAAATGATAATTCATAACCCAGACTCATACAGACATGGGCACACAATTCACCTGAGGGTTCTAGGGGCATGCTTAAATTATTAATTATGCTGCCACAATATTAGAAGCATTGAATTTGTAAACAGTGAACTAGTAGTATAAGGTGGTGTTTTAACGACCTCCCTCCTTAGAAAGCCCATGTCAGGGAACAGTATTCCGTACTCCCCCAAAAGCCACCTCCTACACATGAAGTAGAGCTTACACTATGGTGAATTGGCAACATTGAACCATAATTATAGTAATAACCAGAATTCTGAAATAGCTAAAGATGACATGCTAGCTATACAGAGAATTAATACCATCACTAGGGAAGACTTATTATACAAAAGCAAAGGAAGATCTCACCAAAAAAGAATCTGATACAATTAGAATTGTGACTACTTTCGGTAGCAAGACCCATGAGGTTGGAAATATTTTCTCAAGAAATTGGCAGATGCTCTAAAATGATAGATCTTTTTGTAAATATTCAGGAGATTTTTCCAATATAACATTCTGAAGAAGTAAAAATATGAAGGATATGCTAGTACGCAGCCATTATACCAACATAAAATAGGACACACTGGTGAATATTTACAAGGACTTAAGGCCGCTCTAGCATCATTGTTTTTCACAGCTAGCACCTACTTTAAACAACACTAGTTCGGCTAGTGGGACTTACCAAAAATGATATGCAAGGTAGGCGTTCCCATGGTAAAACACCCACAAAACACACAATGCCATATGAACAAGGATTTTCTTTAATGCTGCTAAAAATTAAAAACTGCCTCTAGTTCCCATTAGTGGCAGTTTTTACCACTAGGAAATACCTGGTCTTAAAAATGATGCTAGCACACTTGTATAAAAGTAGAACAGACCCAAATCACCTTGGCAAGCTCAACTATGCCATGGACCTTGTGCGGTTGCAGCTAGGAGTACCAAGGAGACCACTACTACCACCACCACATAGGCAATGCCGGAGAAGGGACCGGACATACTGTCAGAGGATCACCCTCATTGACCTCAGGCAAGAGTCATAGCTCATTACCGGCTCAAGAGGGGGGTCCATTGTCCGCCTCCTGAACCGGATTGCGCCAAGGCTGCAGCCAACATACCAGCACTGCACCAACATCCCTCCACAGGCCAAGCTACTTGCTGTCCTGCATATGCTGGAGTCAGGAACTTTCCAACCCACCACTGCCAGAGAGTCAGGAGTATCCCAGGCATCCTTTTCCAGGTTCCTCCGCACCATCCTGAATGCCATCATAAGCCTCACGCCACAGTACCTCTACAAGAACAACACAACAACAAGCAAGGCTTTAATGCCATAGCTGGATTCCCGCATGTGTTGGTGGCAATGGACTGCACACATGTACAACTTGTGCCTCCTGTGGAAACAGCGCATATATACCGCAACAGGAAGCACACCTATTCAATGAATGTGCAGACAATTGTGGACCAGCTGGGCTTTTTCATAAATGTACTTGCAAAGTATCCTGGCAGTGCGTATGACTCCTAAATCTTCTGGCAATCTGCAATCAATCAGCGTTTTCAGGATGGGACCTTTGGGAATGGCCTGCTTGTTGATAAGTACATCTCAAGCACAGAATAGTCCACAAGGCACTCAATCATGTTGGAAAACATTGTCAAATTGGTCTTGTGTTGAATTCCATTGTGCATGCATTGTTGCTGTGACCCCATATACTTTTCACATATAAAATTGCAAAAGTACAACATATAGTTAACAAGTCCCCCATGTTGACACTTACTAAGCCAGTGTGGGCCACATTAACAAGTATAATGGGATGAGGGACTGTCATCTATCATGATGCTATGGTGGAGCACATGCCCATTTCATGTCAACATGGTAGTGGGAAATATGACTGCATAACATTGCAAGGCCTAATCGGTATAAAGTAAGGCATGCCACTACAAAGTACATCATTCATTTGTCTAATGCAAAAAATGTGCAACATGGACAATGTGGTACCCCTTCCCAGCCAATAACAAAGTAGACCACAACATTACTACACACATCCAATGTATGGGGACAATGTGACACTGTGCAAGTAGTGTACCACCCTAGGGGACCACAAAAGAAGATACATAAGTTTAGGGCTCATTCCTATTTCCAATATGATTTTGACCAGTAATCTGTAGGACACATTGTAAGAGGGAGAAGCACAGATACCATGACAATGGTTTCAGAATCTGTAAATCAAAACATAGAGGCCGAATCCGATTCGGGCCGGAAAAAATACCGACCGACTCGGTACGGGATAATAGTCCGACCGACACGTACCGGCGTTGCCCGAACTGGGAAGTACGATGAAATGCATGGGAATCACGACCGACTCGTACGGAACTCAAGGCGAACGACCGACCCGGCCGGAAACAAGCTATCTGGCCGGGAAACCACGTGAATCGAACCGACCGACACGCATCAGGAAATAATCCGAACGAAACGTACCCGCGAACTCCGACC